>JASAND010018789.1:0-84551 GCA_030248195.1 Trissonchulus latispiculum
CAAGACCTAGTTAAAATTAGTAATAAAAAGGTTAAGAAACAGGACAACTGGCAGTTTAATGGGTCAATACGGGGCAGGGTTACAACAAGAGAGTCCGTCCGGCGATGTCCAGACAAGACGGGCAAGTAAAGGCGGGCTACCCGCACAATAACAGTAAATGGGCACACAGGGAATCACAGACAAGGGGGAGGGGACCAGCAACAAATCGGACACAATAATAATACAATAAAAAGGGGGAGGGAGGGAAAGTTGGCTAATAGAAGTTAGGCCCCGTAGGGGGGTACGGGGGCAACCCCGCTAGTTAGGTGGGAAAGGGAAAGGGAAAGTTAGGAGTTAACTTGAAAAATAAGCAAAAAGGAAGGGGGGTTAGAGCCAGGAAAACAGTTAGAAAAGGAGTTAGAAAGGGCTTTTTAAAGGGAAAATCAAAAACTGAAAACTTACACTTTTAGGTGTAGACAGGCGAGGGTGGGGCCCCAATCCCAGATAAGCAGCCGCACGGTGACTTGTCAAACTCCCAACTGACGAAAGGGTGATGTAATCATTCAAGGAGAATTTTGTTATGCGTTGGGAACGGGAGGGTCTATCTTCGCTAAGCCAACAAAGATTGGAAATAAGTGCAATGTTAAATTTACGCTCAGAAATAACTGGTTTTAGATAATTTTTGAAAGATGAGCATAAAGTTAGCACTGCACAGTATTTAGGGGAGGGGTTTACATACAAAATAATACATAATTATCGGACTTCCCAACAATTATAAAAACACAATATTTATGGGGAGTTTGGGGAATTTTGGGGGAGTTTTAGGAAAAACAGCGAAAGTGGGAATTAGGAAAGGACTTGGAAGGGGGGTGATAACGGGGACGTTATTACCCACATTACATCTCCCCAGGGCTTAAAGCACGAGCCCCGACGAGTGCCAGAGGAGAAAGAGAAAAGGAAAAAGGAGTTTTTAAGGGACGGGGTGCACAGTTGTCAATTATACGTATAAAGTCAGTAACAAAACGAATAAGAATATATATATGTAAGTAAAAAAATAAGCTCAACATTAAGGGGCCTGGGATGGGGAAGGTAGTTTCAAATTTATTAAAGCATTATACTTTTTGAGAGATTAGAATAAGGGAGGGAGAAGGGGATGCCACTACCCACCAAGGTTCCGGTCATATATCATGCCAGCTTCATAGGGCTATCTCAGGTACGGTGGGGCTACCCCAGCAACCTATACGAGCGCCCTAAGGGGGAAAGGGGGGAAGGGAGTCACCTAGGTTACGCGGTCGAACCCTAGGCTCAAAGGCTGTCTCGGACGTATTTTTGATGGGGAGAGGTGGGAAAATTTCGCAAAAGGGACTAGAAAAGGGGTATTGGCACCCACACATACAGACCACGTTCACGCTTCGTCATGCCCGTTAGGGCCTACGGTACGTTCACACACGCATTCACACAGAAAAACAGACATACAAGCCAATACCCGACGGTATGTTTTACCGTAAAAAAGGAGGAGAGGAAAGGGGAAGGGATTCAAAAACAGAAAGGATGCTACATCCGAGACGTAAATTTGCCCCTCTGCGCAAATTGACCTACTTCGCGACAGTCAGGGGAAAAAGACCCTAGCGGCCCTACTTTGTTCAGACTGGGGGAAGGAAACAAAACTGGCACAATATATGGTCTATCCCACGAAGAATCAAAAGAAAGTGGCAAGAAAGGGAGGGTGGGATTTTTGTCAGCATAATCTCTCAAAAAGAGGCGCTTTCTTTTAAGTGAAAGATAAAAGGAGAAAATGATTGGGAAAAAAGGATTTGGTTGAGCTTAAGATAGGTTTTTAGTTTTGATTAATGAGAACAACATAAACAAGAAAAAAAACAAATGAGCAACAGAATTGGCAGTATATACGTACGTAATGAACTTAGGTTAGAACAATATAATGTTTTTGAAAATTCCAAGAAGATAAAATGTTAGTTTTAAAAGAAAATCCAATGAATTTAAAATGTTAAAAGAGAAACCTTTTGGAATGTGGAATGGAATAAATTTTTAAAATGTTAAGCACCGTACAGTACATATTATGCTATACATGACGAGGTGAAAAAGAGACTATGAAATAACAAATAACAAATTTTAGAAAGTTCCATATATCCACCAAATTTGTTCTTCTTGGAAGGTATGACTCAGAGCTGGAGGGGCGGAAGGAGGAGGATCAGGGACTACCCATCATAGTTCAGCTGTAGGGGACAGGGACCAGAACAGTGTCCATATAGCACTGGCAAAAAGGAGTTGGCGCCATAAATCCAATAAGAACATAATAGAAATATGATGATAAAAATCCAGAAAATAGGGACCACGATCCAGGGCTGGAAAGACGTTTAGGGTGCGCCATGTGGGGACTGTAGGGGATAATACCACGTCCATAGGGGAAGCTGTCGATGGGCAGGGCCAGGGGAGGGACGGATCATGAATAGCCATAAATGTCCAACGGTGTTGGTTAAGAATTCGCCAGAATCGAGGATAAAATGTCAGCAGGAAGGATGGGACGGAAGGGCCGGGAGGGACGGGGGGCAGGAGGACGAGGGACAGGGGAGGGATCGGCCTACCAGCCGCGGAGGACCGGGGAACGAGGATCGATCGGAAGGGGTTCGTCCGCCAATTGGGGGAAGGCAGGGCTGTAGTGGGTGATACCTGCCGCCGGGCAGTATACATCCTTGGACCTGGAGTTTGGATGGGTACCCGCCATGAAGACACTATGGCGGTTAATGTCCATGACGAGGGGAGCCGCACGGAGACTGGCCGGAGGGTTACGATCGTCGGAAAAGGGTGGATGGGATTGGCCACGGCGGCGGCGCTCCGCCACGGCTCGGATTCGCTGAAGGAGGATGTCCTGGAAGGCGGAGAATTGGGTTTGGGTCAGGGGTTCACGGGTCTTGGGGTCTAGGAAGAAATCGTCTAGACCACCTTGGAGAAACCACAGGAGGGCTTCCAGCCAGATCCATCCGGCTACGTTAGGACCGGTCCACGCGGCAGGGTTGTAGAAGTCCGGGTAGACGTCCGGGTCCATTTCTCCGATGGACGCGGCGGGTTGGCCGTTGATGAGAGGGGGCCAGGACTCCAGTATCCCAGAGAGGGTCATCCGAGGACTCAGCAAAGAGGTGGGTGGGGTAGGTGACGAGATGGATTCTCGTACAGACGTTGGAAGGCTATGCGGACCAGAGCCCGGGTGTTGAGGCCACCTGTCCAGTTGGCCTTCAGGGACTCTGGGGACGAGTTCAGCATTTGGGACACTGGGGTTTTACCGGGTGGTGGACCGGGAACGATGCTCAGTTGGCGCAGGGGGGCTACCCCTCGCTGAGCTGCCGCCAACTGAGCCTCTGGACTAGCGGTTTGAGTTGGCCGCTGGGCTTCTGCACAATCTCAATGGAAGTGAACGAGGCCGCCGAACGACGTCCTGAGGCGGTCTCGGCTGGCGGGCGGGGACCAGATCGAACAGACGCTGATCCGGACAGCTGAGGGGGTGGGGACGGCCATTCCCCGCTGGGAGGTATAAGCGGTGTGTGAGCAGGACCACCGCTAACTCCAGAATGTCTGGAAGTACTGTATCTCTGTGGCACGACCTAGGGTAAGGTCTGGGTTGGGGCGAAGGCGGGGGAGGGGACGTGCTCGCAGCCTGAGCACGACTGGAACCGGGGGCAGCGCTCGCGCCAGATTGGGCACTGCCGGAAGTATCACAGCGCTCCCGGGAGCGTTGTCGGATTCGGGCTTGGGCAGGGGGAGGGGGTGGGGTTTGCTGTCGACGGTGACGGTTGGAGGGGTCCGAGGGGTGAGGCCGACCGTGGCGCGCAGCCGTCATCCGTCGCCAGTCAGTCTCGGCCCATGGGAGTTGGGGGTAGTGCCACTGAGACGACTGACAAATAAGCCGGGCAAAGGGAAAGAACATTGCTTCGCGAAGGATATGGGGAGGTTGGGCAGGAGGTGTCAAGGTCCAAATCAAAGGACCAAGAGGGGACGGGCCAGGGGCCGATCGCTCGACAGGACCGACAAACATGATCTCCTCATAAATGGTGGTTAGCTCCTGACGCTAACGCCGGGAGGGGCGTGCGTCTAGAGCGGTAAATTCTAGGGCTGGGTAAAGGGGGCCGGCACCCAGACGACGATGCTGGACGACGTCTTGGGTACCTCGGGGCCGTATGATGCCGTGGGAGCCAGTTGGAGGGCCATTTGAAGGTCACAGAAATTGACTTGCCGGGCTGCCCGGTGAGCCAAGGTAGCGTGGGTATAGACTTCGTGTGCCTCGTACACGATGTCTTGAATGTGGGGGAGCGGATCCATACCCTGAGTGCAACAGGTATGTTCCTTAGGGTTGGGGACGTGGTACTCCGGCGTTAGGCGGGACAGATGAGACGGCGGTCCGCGCAAAAAGCCTACTCGGTCGGTAGCCTGGCTGGGCCAGGTAGGCATTTCGCGGACCACTTAGGGGTTTTGGGGAGCTGCAACGCGTCTCAAGCGGGCTACCCGCTTGCTACGCTGAAAGGGCTGGGACAGATTGAGCGCCGGGCTACCCAGCAACTCTATCTAATTTCTGGTATCGGGAACTGGCACACCTGAGGGCGGAGGGGAAATAGGTTGGCTAAGCCGGGGGAGGCAGTCGAGACTGGGGGTGTCTGCACTGCCTGCGCCGCCGCTGCTGCCAGCACTGGGTAAGCAAACCCGGCGGGACCAGGTTGCTGGGTGGTTTGGGGAGAGGCGTGGTCCTCTTTGTATACCTGGGAATTAGTTGACCGGTACGAAATGGTGGAGGCATGACTATAGGTAGGGGATTGTGCCAATTCTAATGTCGGGAATTGGCACACTTGAGGGCGAAGGGAGAATAAATTACTCAGGCCGGGAGGGGCAGTCGAGACTGGGGGTGTCTGCACTGCCTGCGCGGCCTGAGTTGCCTGGGCTTGGGATACTGTACCTTGTATCCCATTGTCGGGGTTGGTTGCGGGGAAAAGGGTGTCAGCCGGCGGAGTACCAGCTGGGCGGGACGGCGGTCTGCCGCCATCCGAAAAAACTGAACCGGGGCTAGGGACTGGGGGGTGGTCTGTGTACCGTATAATAGGGTTCACAAGTAGAATTTCAGACACGGGGGGTCGGGACGGGGTCTCCGCGGACGGGCCCGCAGGAGACCGTTGGGAACCGGGTTCAGAGGCGGGTAGGGTATTGGGGAGGGTTTGAGAGCCGGGCTGCCCAGTCTCTCTTGTAGGGGAATTCTGGCTCATCGGTAGCACCGGGTTCCAATAAGCTTGAACAAGCTCGGGGAATTGGGCAAAGCTGTTGACGTCCAAGGGTTGAGGAGGGTCAGGTCGTCGTATTCGGGGCCAAATGAGTCATTCGCAGAAGTTGATCGAGTTTCTCCGGCTCATACAAAAGCCAGAGACCAGCACCAATTTGAGCAAGGATCAACGTCAGTGCCCACTACAAAATACCAAGGCACTGAAGTTGCAATGGAAGTACCAGCTCTGAAACATACAAAGAGCAGTGCATACACAGACAAAAAAAAGGAAAAACCGCGGGAGGTGTGGGTGTGCTCCCAGGGGGAAAAATCATAGACCAGGGGGTGTGCTGGAGTGCGGAATGTGTCACAACAATAACATTGGGAGGGTGTTACTTTTTAAGGGTGAACTACAGAAGGGGGGAACGAAAAACCCAGGGCAAGGGAAAGGACAGGACAAAATTTTGGGAAAAGGCAAAAAGGATGAAGTTTGGAATTTCAACCCGAACGCGTTGAAATCCACCAAACAGGGTATGAGGGTGGGCCGTGCCCCATTCGGGCGGATTGGCCTCATTTCGACCGTCGGTCGAAATATCTGAAATAAAACCATAAAACAGGACATGGTATACAGGTACATACGTAGGATCGGCCGGACCTTGCAATACGGTCCTAGGGTACGAGGTACTACTTACCTGCAGTTGTTGCCTGTACGTATGTAGCATACAAGCAAACCAAACAAACCGGAGAGGGAAATAACCAGAAACTAGGGGAGGGAGGCATACTATTTGATTATCATACATACCATGCATACGAAACATATTTACCTAGGAATCAAAAATAAGTACGTATGTAGGACCCTAAAGGGGAAAATTTTGGGTTTTATTAGAATACGTACGTATAACTAATAAAGGATTCGTAACGTGAAGGAGAAAGAGCAAAAGACATAAAAACCCCATTTTAGTTTAAATAGACATCGTAAAAGAAGAATAACAAAAGTAATATAAATCGTATAAGTATACGAAAATGTATAAATATACTAAGGATAAAACCCCAATTTAGACTGAAAAGAGAAAAACCCAAAAATTTGAAAAATAATATATATAAAAATAATCGTACGTAGGGTCCTACAGTTTTTGACCCTAGAAACATTTATACAAAGTTAGACATGCATACGTACATTTATACCACTAACAAGCACATATACAAACATTTAAACAAAACACCCTACTTACGTATTTATGTGGATGCATCCTAGGAATAAAAGAGTGGTGTGGGCCCACTATAACAATATACAAAAAGGAGGGGGGCGGGAGAGACAGATTAGGGGGAAAGGGACAGGTGAGTATACCATGTCGGGCAAGGTGAAGGGTCCAACACTCTAGACCCTTTTTGAGTTACCCCGAAGCGTAACCCTAAATAAAACACACATATTGGGCGTAAGGTCCAGGCCAGCTGGACCTTGGAGTTATCCGACATAACTCCAAAAACTTACGACGCGGTGATCTTCACGGGTTTTTCGTTTAGCGGTTTCTGGGCATGGGGTACGTATATAGATCATGGGGATAACGTACTAATGGGTTTGGGCAAGGGTGTCGTTTCAAGGGTAGCAACAACAAGATCCCAAGTGTTGCTGGTAGTGGCCTGCCATGTGCTCAGTCGACTAGGCGGGCTGCAAGTGCCTGAGATTATCGGGGTTTGGATAAGGTTACCGGAAATGACACTGTTCGTTACGGTAATACTAAATTTATCGGCCAGTGCCCGTAACTCGTCTGGGGTAAGAAGTGATGTCTGCCACATAGGGGTGGAGAGGGAATGGGAAACGGACAAACTGTTGTTTTTGCACATTTTGATTGTCTTTTTCGTCTATCCCCTTCCACCAAAGAAACTTCGAAGCTACGCCTTACATACGACGAATGCGAGCGTCACATAACAGGATTGGAAGCCATGGGAATTACAGAAGATAAATTCGGCATTGTCTTCACTCCTCTGATTTTATCCAAATTGCCGGAAGATTTGCGAATAGATCTAAACAGAAAGAACGGGCTTCAACGCTGGGAGCTCTGTAAACTGAGACAACTGCTGAAAGAAGAAATCGTGGCACGAGAATTGGGCGAAAACAGAAGTACGACTGATCCACAACGAACGCCAGCAATTCCACGACAGACTACACGAGCAACTAATCCCTTTGGTACTGCTGGAGCTTTGGCGGCTCACTCTTCAACGAAACGTCAACCACATTGCTTCTTTTGCAATGGAGGCCACTTTTCAGATGAATGCAGAACGTATGCAAGTTTGGAGTGAAGAAGAAAGAAAGCTTCTGACCGTTGCATCGGCTGTTCCCGAATGGGACATCAATCCAAGGTGTGTCCAAATCCCAGCATTTGTTTCTACTGCCGCGAAAGACACCATCGAAGTTTCTGTCCTACAAAGTTCGGAAGAAGTACAACAGTTTCAACCGCGCATGATTCCGCTGATGCAACCGTTCCCGCCATGGTGTCACCTGGACAGCAGGTATTCATGCAGACGGCTATGGTTCAAGTGGGTACATCTGACGGCAAACGCCAGATAACGACCCACCTACTGATGGATACAGGAAGCCAACGAACATATGTCACGAAAGAGTTGGCACAGCGCTTGGGGTTGAAGGCTGTCGACAGAGAAACCATCTGGGTTGGTACGTTTGGGACTCATTCAACGAAAAGAATGAAGCTACCAGTACATCAATTGAAACTGAAGCTGCATGATGGAAACTTTCTTGATATTACTGCCAACGAAGTACCAACTATAACTTGCCCAGTCCAAAGAAGTCCCGTCAGTCCTCATCTTCTACACTTCTTTGAGGGGCTACAGCTGGCAGACTCCTTGCCGTCCACAGTTGAAACGATTAACATCGATCTCCTTCTTGGAAACGAATATTACTTCGACATAGTAGAACCAGAACGAAGACAGATAGAAACAAATCTTGTTCTTCTGAAATCTCGTGTTGGATGGATTTTGTCCGGAAGGATTGGCAAGACGATCGAGCAAGATGTGGATTTGCAAGAGTCTTCTATGTCTCTCCTTTGTCACGTAGATGCTTCTTCGACATATCAGATAAGCACGGATGACATTCTGGAAAAATTCTGGAAATTGGATGCCGTGGGTATCACAGATGACGGAAAAACGACTGAAGTTGACGAAGCGGTCAATAACTTCAATGCCACTGTGACTATGTCAAGTGGGAGGTACGAAGTGACGTGGCCCTGGAAAGAAAGCCATACGAATATTTCGGACAACTTCCAACTGGCGCTTGGACGATTGCGGTCTTTACAACGAAGACTGAAACAGTTTCCCGATATTATGAAAAGATACAACGACACCATTCAGACATAGTTGAATCTTCAGATAGTGGAACGTGTCAACCAGGAACAAAAGGATGGCCCGGTTGCACACTACATTCCTCACCACTGTGTCATCAATATGAATAGACCAACTACAAAACTCAGAGTGGTATATGATGCCTCTGCAAAAAGTGATAGTCGCCTGAAAAGCCTCAACGAGTGCTTGTACAGAGGACCTGTGATGCTTCAGAACCTATGTGGACTTCTCCTGCGATTTCGACTATGCAAAATTGCCATACTCCGCGATATAGAGAAAGCATTTTTGCAGGTCGGCTTACAGTTGCCGGACAGGGAAGTTACAAGGTTCCTGTGGCTAAAAGATGTAAAAAGACCGGTGTCGGACGACAACTTGATTGTCTATCGCTTCCGAAGAGTACCGTTTGGCGTAGTTTCAAGTCCTTTCCTCTTGTCAGCAACAATTGCCCATCACCTGAAGTCACAAGGAGGTTCAGTTGCGATGGACATACTTCAGAATATATATGTGGACAACGTCTTTGGATTTAAGGACTCTGTGAAAGATGCCAACATATATTATACAGAAGCAAAGCGGCTCTTTGGCTCAGCGTCCATGAACTTGCGTGAATGGATGTCTAACTCTGATGAATTCTTGTCTGCCCTGCCAGAAAACGACAAAGCCACCGATAGAAAGGTCAAAGTCTTGGGAATTTTATGGAACTCCGCGGAAGACGTGATTTCTGTTAAGGCAACAAAATCCAACGAAGAACTGGAGAAGGCGACTAAACGAAAGATAGGCCACTGCGTTGCAAGTGTCTACGATCCTCTAGGACTTTTGCGCCAGCTGTTATCACAGCAAAGATTCTAATGCAGGAACTATGGAAGAAGCAGCTAAACTGGGACGACGAGTTGCCGGACGACTCCTTGGATAAGTGGAAGTCGTGGATCGAGGACATCGGAAAACTCTGCGAAATTAAACTGCAAAGGCAAATCGAGCTGCTGTCCAAAGATATCGAGTTGCATTGCTTCTGTGATGCCTCAGCAAAGGCATATGCCACCTGTGTCTACGTTGTAACCAGATCAGAATCTAAGACAACTGCAGATTTGCTCCTCAGTAAGACAAGATTGGCTCCAATTAAGGAAATCACACTTCCGCGTTTGGAGTTGATGGGTATGCTAATTGGAGTGAGAGCCTTAAAATTTGTGAAGGAAGAGTTGAGAAGAAACGTTGGAAGAATAGTGATCTGGAGCGATTCGAAGTGCTGCCTGTATTGGGTGAAGTCTAAGAGAATTCAGCCTGTATTCATTCAAAATCGTCTGAAAGAGATTCATTCATTGGCTGAGGCTGAGTTCCGATACGTTCCCACCGACCACAATCCGGCAGATTGGCCGACCAGGGGGAAGACTGTCGAAGAACTTAACCAGTCCAGTTTCTGGTGGCATGGCCCGGAATGGCTTCAGCTTGGAGAAAAATCTTGGCCGTCACAGATTGGATTGGATAAGGATCGTCAGAATCAAGACGTGGCTGAAGATGCAATGTCCCACAGTGCTCGCACGGGGTTCCCGGTTTCAAGCGAAAGCCAACAAAGCAAGACGAAGAACTACCCAAGACTGACGGAAGAAAACGCCTTCAACGAAAGGCAGCAGTAAAGGCCAAGGAGAAGATAGAAAACCTTGTTCGCTGGGAGTGTGAAAGTGACTGAGAAATATAATTACTTTTAAAAGAAAGAAGAATGAAATATCTTAAAGTTTTGAACTATCACTGTGAAAATAGGCTGACTTTCATTACCAACTACTTTATCGCTGTACGGATTGTATAAGTTATCTTTCAATATATGGAACTTTAATGACTTTTACGCCAAAATGAGCTTTGAAATTCGGCAAACCGAGCATACCTTACATGATTTCAACATAATCGCTTAAGAGTGTCATACTCTTATCTATTATACACTCTTGGTAAAAATGAGAGCGAGCTAGACAACCCACCAAGACCAATAAAGTAAGGCGGATGAAAATGTCAATTTTACGGTAAACTTTTCAGCATTGATATGAATGTTTCTCCGACGAAGCTCATAAGGGTATGTTCTTGTGCTTTCAGGGTTTCTGCTGATTTTAATTATATTTGAACTCCATTGTGCAAATATTTAAGTGCAAGCTTGGCCATTGAAATAGTTATGAGCAACCATTCTTACACCCTATCATTTACAACATCTTATCTGGTGATTGCTGACTCTCTCACTATCGTTAGTCTTGTAGCTTATGGTAGTGTTTGTTATGCCCTGTGGAAGCATCGTAATGGAAGCTTCAGAAACTCTTTCTATAGACAAGCGTTCAGCTTAGGCTTAATGGATATGACGTATCTAGCCATGCAGTTGCTATTTGCTACAGTTCAGGCAGCAATAGGAGCAGAAAATCTGCCCTATTGGTATATTTTGATTGCTGGTGCCATGGTTTCTTTTTCTGCATTGTCGTTGTTACTGCACATAATTATGATTGGGATAAACAGACTTTCTGCTCTAATTTTGCTGCAAAAGTATCAATTATTTTGTAGTTCTACTAAAGTTTATTTCTCTATTATCTTCTGTTATGCTTGGTCGATTATGACAACAATGGCATTGTTTAGCGTTGGTTGCTACATACATGCGCCCACAGGATTAACCTACAGATACAACTGTAGCGGGCACCCGTTAACTGGCGTTGTGATCAATTATGTTATGGTCAAGACTATTGTTATGACTACAGCCGTAGTCGGTGTTAATATGTGTGTTTTGTTGAAATTAACGTGCACAAACCAAAGCAATTACAATTACCAGAAAGAAAGGTCCCTTGTGTTTCAGTTCACTCTGATTTCAGCGGTATATATCTTATATTGTTCCTCTTTTTGGATAACACAACACCTCCAAGAAAACGACCTGATTTCTAATGAACTCGGCGATGCTATTGTGGGAAGCTGCGGGCTGTTAAATTCTGCAATTAACCCTTTTATCTACTTTGCTTTCAGCTCAGATATTCGTAAAGCAGTCCTTGGAAAAACTATAGTGAAATCGGTAACGACTGTGATTAGTTTAAAGCAAGCCCCCAAAACAAAAACTGTTTCTTCTGTAAAGCAGACATAAGCATTGCAATAAAAGTGCAATACAAGTTGATAGTCGATGAGCTTGAGATAATTGCTGATTTTTGTAAGGTAATTATTGTATTTGTTTGACTGAGCAAGGTTGACCTGATAAGCTTATAGTACCGTATCATTGTATGGGCACATTCTAATATTGCTTTGCTACTTTTACTTGGAATAAAATACAAGACTGTAGGTCATTCGTCCATAATTAAAGGTGTTGCACTAAAGCATATAAATATCGTTTGAATTTGCTAGCTTGATTTTTCAGAGGTACGTAACCGTAGCTGAAATAAGTCAAAACAACATGACCATGCAAGTCTAAACAGCTTTTACTTTACAGGCAAGTAAACCCACTCAAAATCTAATCATGTTTGTAAATTCCTTGTTGAAATGTGTATTGAAATTAAAGTTCTTGTCAAATGAATACTTTGAAAAATTTTCAGTAGTTGTCTTTCTTGTGATTGGGCAACTTGGTCGTTTTTCGTAATGATATAGTGTACAGAATTGTTGGCCCATGTACAGTGAAACCAATAAACGTTTACAGGGTGCTGTGCGCGAAAGGCTGAATACGCAACCTGAACTGGAGATAGTTCCAGTATGGTCACGAAAACCTCGCCAGAGATCACAAAATGCCATGAAACCTAGGACTCAACAAAACTACGGTCACAGTCTAAATCCTGGGCGAACCCTATCTACCGAGCTAATACAAAACGAAATCCTAGCTAAAATACAAAAGGCAACGTGGCCGTAAATTTACTGTAAAATGGGGAGTACAAAGAATATTAACAAATAATTACAAAAATGCTTAGATTACAAATTATTAATATTATTATTACTATTATTATTATTATTATTATTATTATTATTACTATTATTATTATTTATTAATGCTTAGGCTTACAAAAAATTACTTGATCCATTAAGTAGCAGACTCAGAAAAATAGCAAAATAATGGTAAAATTAAATCCAGAGAATGCCCCCTTTAAATTGCTTTGGGTGCCCAATCGAGTTTATCTCAGCTTGGGTTGCTACATATGTACTATTCGGATCCGAAGTTCGATAGTTGGAGGGATTATGAAAACGTAGAACCGTGAAAATAAACAGTTATGGAAACGGGACACTATAGAAAAACTAAGATTGACTGTAAGAAGCCTGGAGGCAGCCGTAGCGATTACGAAGTCACGTGATATCTCCAGCCAATCAAATTAAGAAAAGGTTTGCAATAGAGTTTTGGCTGGCATATACATCGATCTATCAAAACACTGCTTTGACTATAACAATAAGTTGTCATCTTCAAAGCAATGCGGGTTTTTATTAAATATCGGAAAGTTGTATCTTTTGCGTGCGCTTTCGTATTAGGCCTGGAAAATCTCCTATCTTTAACGTGTGCCTAGCTATATACCATTTTTTGCATTCAGAATATGCAAATTAGGTTCTTATGTATTCGGAATCATGTTTTACGGCGAAAGCTCAGTTAAATGCCAATTTAGAATACATGCGAACAGGAAAGAGTTTAATTTTATCGGCAGGCGAATTATAGTATTTCAACCTTAAGGTTAACTTGATTGAACCTGCCATTTTATGAAATTTGAAAATTCTGACTTCATTTGATGGAAATGTTACGGATTTGTATGACCAAAAATGATGAGTTTAAAATATTAGCATAGGTACACAATGGTGCCTTTGCAACTGCAGGAAGTGGACGAGCCATTTATGCACAAACCAAGGCTAGAGTTGATAGAATAGAGTTGTGAATTGGCCTGGTATTGGGTTTAGACCCTGGGCCTGTTTTTGTGACAGAGAAGTTCAGGAGTGATAAGCTCAGCCCGGCCAATTCCTGACGGGTAAGGTCCGGTTGACGCTGAGCCTTCTGAAGCGCATTTTGTTTTTGTCTTCGTTCTTACCATTGTTGTATTTGCAATGTGGTCGTTGCGCGTTTGTGGACTTACTAACTGAATTTTGGGACATAAAAGACTGGAAACGAGCGAGACATTCCCTGAAGTCATTTTACTTAAATTGGTTTTGAAAAGTCTGAAAAAAATTTAGGTAATATTAAGCAGTGAACTGCAGTAGCGAACGGTGAAGTAATTATTTAACGGGATTATATTCGATCTGACTGTATCACTCATCAATTACTATGTCAGTTAGTGTTAAAACTACTATTACTATTTCAAGAAAGGAGTTCACAACGCTACCCAAAAACTATGGAGAATAAGAAAGTACCTATATATTTGTGGACGCTGTCATTAAGTGATGGTCTCAACTGATAAGACAGTAGGCATGAAATTATATTAAATCCATTGAAATGGCATTCCTAGCTCAGAACTTGAAGGTCGGGGCCTTGTAGCTGACTTCCGGGCCGGACACTGCCCTGCCTGCTTCAGATGAACTAGGCCCAGGCACAGCGGTACATCCCGAGATAGAATGCATGACGTATCACACTTTTATCTGTTTTCCATACTCTCTTACTGACTGACACTGAAGGGACTGGACCAAATTCTGGATTTTGGCGTTTCAGATTAGAGCAAGTGCCGCAGTTGAAAATAGCGGAAACATTTCTAACTTTCGCCTTGGTAAAATAAAACACTTTGTTCGGATTTGCAATACCATAATGTATTGCAGTATTTTTACCTTTATAGGTGCACGGAATGCCTGAGCCATTACAATACTGTGGATAGACTGACTATCTCATATGTAATAATATGGTGTCTTCATAAACTTTAATTTGATTGGACGAATGTTGTCATGTGAATCAATTTCTTGTCCTCAGTTTAAAGCTTACGTCAACTTAAAATCAATATTAATGAGACCCTGTGTATTGTAAAATCGTCGCCTCAAACGATTGTTCTGCACAAAATTTGCTGATTTTATTAAAAGAAAAATTAAGGTTGTAAAGTAAGACATTAAGGTTGTAAAGTGCGACAGTTAGGTTGGAAAGTGAGACATGTAGGTTGGAAAGTGAGACGGGTTGGAAAGTGAGACCAAGCCTCTCTTACGATGACAATAGCATTGGTGTTAAGTATTAAATAGCAGATGTCCCATCCACTCAGCAATAAGGTTGCAGCAGGAATTTTTTAAAGCAGATCTCGGCTACGGAATCTTGCCCCTTTTGGACTCTACTTGTTGAAGAATATTTCAGATATAAAATAAAATGCAAAGCAGGGCATTTCCGCCCTACTGTGCTACAGATTTTATGTAGATCAAGCTATGTGAGAAGTGAGGGCCTTTGCTCAATAGGTGTACAGTCTCGAGTAGATCTATTGCTATCAATTGTTCTGCTATATCCTGTTTATAATCTTAATAATGACCAGCTAGTTTCTGTTCAGTATGCTCGTGACCTTGGAGTTTTATGCAGAATAACTTAGTTTACTAAATTCCTTTCTGGTTTAGGAAACTTAACTTATTCATTATTGAATAAATTAAACATTATCAGCCTAGAAAAAGGGCGTCAAAGAAAAGATCTTATAATGGTTTACAAGATTCTAAATCATTTAACCGATATACACCCTGAAGACTTTTGCAGTAAAGCAACACTAACATCAAATTGTGGGCATTGCCTAAAATTATATGGTAATCATTCTAAAATTGTGTGTAGATCAAACTTTTTTCCAATAGATTGGTACCTATTTGGATAGTCTGCCTCAGTTTATAGTAATGTCAAGTTCACTGGATAGCTTCAAAGATCAACTTTCTGCGTTTGACTTGTCGATGTTTCTGAAAGGTGTGGCGTCAGTAGCAGCTTGACTATGGTTCTGTCACTACCTCAGATTGCAGGTTGTTTTCTTGTTTTGCATGTTCCTATTGTTTCCGTTTTGTACCTGTTCTCCTGGCATTAAACCTTGAACCTTAAACTGTCACAGACTTGCGCCCATTTTAAAGTGTAGCGGGTGCGTACTTCTATAGGTTTCCTAGGTCCTAAGAGCAGACACTTGGTGCACGACTTTACTTCAAGGCAACAAATCCAAACTGACGGGAACAATTCAGAAACATTCAAACATTGACAAAGTTCAACTCAAGGTGTTTTGGCGTCAAGATCTTGAAGCAACATTTAAAATGAACCCAAGACATATCACATCACATCTCCAAGATAAAGAGTAACAAGTCTACGTTGGTTAAAATTTAAATACTATAGCCATACATTAACATAGGGTCGAGTCCTGGGGGGCTTGTGTCCAAAAAAATTTGAGGGGGCTTGCACCTTGAACTGAAATTTTCAGGGGGTCTTGAACCCCAAAATAAATTTGTAAAATGTTTCAAAAAATTATAGGTAATTTTATTAAAAACTACGATTCTTCTTTAAATTTGCACCAAAATCCTCAATTTTTAGAAAAATTTCAAAATTTCAGATTTTCAAAAAAATTAAACAGTTTAGATAAAAACTTCCGGCTAAGCCGGAAATTTTTTAATATTTTACTATAAAAACTTAATTTTTCCAGCTATTTTGCTTACCGTTTGGCCATTTTTTCGTTACCTCTTGGCCCCGATGGCGGTAGGGCTTGTAACTTGTCCGTGTTGGGAGGGGGAGGGCTTGGACCCCCCAGAAAGTCACAGTTAACCTATAAATTAGGGACCAGATAGGCATACTGTAGGTAGGATACCTAGGTAATTAATTAATTTAAGTTTACACCTAAGGTTACACTAGGAAAAGAAATGACAATAATTAATAAAGGAGTGCAATGTTCTTGACAAAACTGGATACGAATCTGGTTACTTCTCAGCCAATGAAAACAGGAGAATTCGCATGCTTCTGTCGACTGTTTGGTGAACAGTATTCCCTAGTAGTTTGTGAAACTTAGCGGTTAGATTGAAGTCGTCACAGGGGTCCTCAAGGATAGTAAATGCAGGGCATTCAATATTCAGAAATTCCAAGCAAATTAGCTTGTCCCGTCATTGCCAATTGACGGCCAACGAGTAACGACCAGTTGGCTGTTGGCAGTTGGCTAGCCAATTGGCCGTTGGTCGTTAATTTATTTAATCTCTCTCTTTGAAAAAGCAGGATAGCACACTGTTTCAAAGTTTTGAATGTTTCGAAGAAACTACTGATATTTCACACAAATCAAATAATCAATGTTATTGCATGTCAGAAAATTCTCACCACTACTCAGTACTGCTGAGTCGACGTTTGGTCGTTGGCCGGAAACTTTCCAGGCATTTCGCTCCAGCTCCAACTAATGCTGAATAAAAAAAACAACAAAAGGTTAGCAGCAGTCTTTTAGCATTTACAGGAGAAATTCCCATCTGGGCCTGAACTTTGCACGTTGGCTGGCCGGCCAATGTCCAACACTATTGATCAGCTAAAAAATGTCAGAATTTAATCTTAAGGAGACGACGTAATACAAAAATAAAATTGAGTTTAAAATTAATTGAATTAATTAGATGTAAATGACGAAACGTTTTTAAGCAGCAACACGCCTTGCTGTCACTTTCCACTAATCGCTTTATCGGTAACTTTCATTCCCAGTTTTCTGATTACATCCCGGCGTCAGTGTCACAACTGATGTGGGACCTTTTCCCATTACCACCCCGAGCACCTGTTCTCGAACTTCTTGCAGTTTCATAAGATATATCAATCCATTCAGCATATTATTGGAATTAATAATTATCCAAGATATATCCGCTAATACTGGCGATGTTATCACGAGACCAACTGCAGATCCAATTGCTTGAAACAGATAAGGAATTACGTAGAACAGTAGTGTACACACGACTGTCCAAGCCATTGTTTTAGTCATCTTGGCCTGGCGCCTCTGCTGAGCAGCCTTAACTGAGCCGCCATCTGTAGCACTGTAGCGAAACCTCAGTGCGACAATTACAAATGCATACACTGCAATTCCAAACGACTCGCCGACACAGATTACCATGTTTCCGTAGAAAGCATACTGTGGACTCGATGCCCAAGTACTATAGCAGATCGCAAACACCGAGTACTGATCGGATAAAGTGTAGGAAATGCCGACACCAACCAGATAAGAAATCAGTGCTGTTCCAAAGGCAGCTCCGACCATTCCTAAGGTGTAAAATTTGGACATTTTAGTGTAAACGCTTAGAAAGCAAACGGCTATAACACGATCTATTCCGAGGACAGCATTAACCAAAGCACAAGATTGGGATCCAACAATGTAGAAAAAGTTGTGAATTTGCTTCACACAGTACCATGGTGTGACGGGAGACCAAGGAGAAGAGGTCTTGGTCAACCAGACATATTTGAGAAAAAATGGGACTCCACCAAAATTGGAAATTGTTTCAGCAATGCATTGGGATGTTATCATTAACATTTCCTTCCTAGTTCTCAGTTCATTACTTTTCAGAATAGCTCCGACAATGACTCCATTTATAGCCAGCGTAA
Organism: Trissonchulus latispiculum; assembly: GCA_030248195.1. NCBI lineage: Eukaryota > Metazoa > Nematoda > Enoplea > Enoplida > Ironidae > Trissonchulus > Trissonchulus latispiculum. Next base: position 18,033 of record JASAND010018789.1, read on the forward strand.
CTATTCCAGTAGTACAATAATAAGCACAAACACCAAACTCCCAATAATTAAATCCGTAACCTGATGCAACTGATGAATTGTTGATCATTTCAAGGCAATCTTTTATAAAATTTTGGTGGTTTCGTACATTGCAGATCTTTTGTAAGCAGTTTCAGGTACAGTTTCGTTTCCCTTGGTCGATACAGCAATTTTTCAATTTCTGTTTGTTGATGTTTACAATATCCTTCTGTTATCTTTTCGGTATCCAAGGAAAAATGCACGGCTAAGATCCAATCTGTGCGTTTAATTACCTTTAATTAAGGCAAGATAGCATTAAGGCATTAGTCAACTAAATATGCAATAAGTGCATACATCTACAGATCAGAAATCATCCAATTCTGACTGAAGCAGCAGTAATACACTTTATATTTGAATAGCTAATTCAAAAAGCCAATTCCGAATTTGCAGGGTTTCAATAAAACCTTTCAACCTTTTATAGTTTAGTTAGACTGGCTTATCATAAAATATGTATAAGATAACCCAAAACTCCAAGCCGGTACCGCTAACTGTGTGCAAGAAATTGATAGGGGTTAGTATGCTAAGAAGCTGGTGAGGCTTGATAAAATAGGATCAAACAGAACTACTTGTCCAAAACATTGTTTGGAATTGTCTCATCATCTACATTTCTAGGGAGGGTTTCCTCTTAAATTTCCTAGAGAGTCGTAAATATGTACCGAACAAATTTTTGGTGCAGATTGATCAATTGCGCCAAAGCTAACCTACATACAGGATGAAAGAAAACACTAAGCTTTCACTACAGCAGCAATGAACAGACACCACCAAAAATCAAGGCTGTGGTGGGGATCGATCTCAGAAGCTTTGCTTAAGGTGGTGATTCCTTTTGGGCACATATTGTAATTTGGCGGCGTAAATGAAGATGAAATTTGATGAAACCTTCCGACATAAGTTCTTTTAGCGTTCTAACACCCTCCGCGCAATCCCGATTCAAAAATTTGAGATTTCCGGTCAGAGTGGTTTTTTCCAATTTCTGAACGTTTGGCAGCGGCTGTACAGCTATGACTATATTCATTGGAAAGACCTTATTGAGCTTCACATTTTTGCTTTTTAAAGCAAGTTTCTAGCTTTTCTCTACCGTGAGATATATATAGCCGATTTTCTTGTTTTGGCATCGAAAACTTGTCATTTTTGCAGAAATCAAATAATCCAACATTTCTTGAACTACGCAAGCCGTAAAATCAAACTAAGGGCGTCGATCTGAAGGTCTCACAGGGACAAATTATCCGACGCATGATCGCCTTCCAACTGCTACCCTGTCGGCTGCTATCATAAAAAATGTAGTTTTTGCAAAAACACGACCAATCTTTTTCCAAAGATTGTGGAGCATTCACCATGCAAGTTGGAGGGCTGCTACTGAACAAATGTGTTCTGCACAAATATACCCAGGGACGATTTTTTAGTTGCCCCGATAACTGCTTTCTAGCTAAAGTAATCGCTTGACAAATTTGGAAAAAGTAGGCAAAATACAGGTTTCGCACACATTTCAGCTTATTTCTCTATAACGAAGAGCGATTTCACAATAAACAAAAAATCGACCCCAGCTATTTGATGGAGGTATCGAATGATATAACCGATGTCTCGCGAAAAAATTTACTTGAGTCTGCAAAAATTCTGGAAAATTATACTTCTTCTAAAACGTGTTAAAAATATTTTAGAAAAGCAACATTAGTTTCGTGGCATGCATTAAAAAGAGAAAATGTCTAGCTACATTTTGCTATAAAAATGGCTTCTTAACTCCAAGTAATGAATGAGTAATAATGCTGCAAACTTTATGTGACCAAAGGGAATCACCACCTTAAAGGCATCTATTGGAAAAGAAATAGCCAAAACGAAAGTCTGACCAAAAAATCTTGGAACCGAACTATGAGCGCCTGTCCTGAGTTAACCTTTGAGGTTAGTCTATATAAAGTATATATTTTTAGAAATCTCAGGAGGAGGAAGGAGGAGAATCGGGTAAAACCATCATATCCTGTCTATATCCGGTTACCGGATACCAATTCGATAAAAACGCTTCAGATTCAAAAAGAGAAGGCTAATTAACCATACCTTAGTATATTGATCCTTGGCCCAAGACATTTCCGAATATCCGATCACATCCGGTCCATGTCCGGTAACCGGATGTCTAGGTCTCAAAAACTGTACAGCAAGTTGGGGAGGTCGTACAGTTTCGCTGATTAAATTTTTGGTTTCCTCGGGTCGAAATTAGTCTGTATAGGAAATTTTGTCCGAAATTGCGTGATCTGTGGTCATATCCGGTTTTTTCCGTTCTGGTGCTCGGGATCGCGGATAAAAATGTTCGTTTTTGGCAGTTTTAAAACGCTTTTTGGGAGGCTACTTTAATTTTACCGGTTTCAAAGTAATCTGATATCCGGTCGATTTCCAGTTCTGAGCTTTGTAGTTTGGAATTTCATGGGCTATTATTTCAGTCTCCGGTTGGTCAGGAAGTCAAATTATTTCATTAAAATGATATTTTGTCTATCCATAACAAGTATAAATCTCAAGTTACTTCATATCTGCTGTAAGTTTTGAATGATAGCGTTTTAAGAGTGCCAAAAAGAATATTTCTTATCCGCGATTCCAAGCACCAGACCGGAAAAATCGATTTTTCCGCTTTTTTCGAACCGGATATGACCATAGATAACGCAATTTTGGTCCAAATCGGACAAAATTTCTATGCAGCCTAATTTCGACCCGAGTAATCCAAAAACTCGTTCAGCGAAAACGTACGACATGCCTATCTTGCTGTACAGTATTCGTGACCTAGACATCCGGTTACCGGACATGGACCGGATGTGACCGGATTTCCGGAAATTGCTTGGGCCAAGGACCAATATACTAGATCATGAGCAGGAGGACAGGCGCTCACAGTTCGGTTCCAAGATTTCTCAGACTTTAGATCAGATCCAACATAGTGATGCGTTTGTCGACATTTTATTTTGACTAATGGTTACATATATACTTGCTCCCGTTCTTTTTCTGTTGCTTCAGTAAACTCATAATCCCAAAATTACGGTAGCGATAGTTCAACTGTTAGCGGATTCGGCACTTATTCAGCTTCAGCACAAGAAAAGATCAAGCGGTGCAGTCACTACAACTATGATTTTGATTATGAAAGACAAATGTTCTTTCGTGCAGCAGTGTGAGGAACTTCAACCTGGTGAACTTATTGCGATGCCTTATGAGTGTCTCAAAGACATTAATTTTGGGTAAGGCGGCGTAAAGTTAATAATGTGTGTCCCAACAAGACTAAGGGAAGTTCATTGGCTGCAGTGAGAGTGGGAGCTTCAGTGTCTGTCAGGACTCCGGACCAGGAGTGGAAGCTGTCCAACAATCCGTTAGCCGAATGTGCACTGCTATGACTGGCAGAGTGCCAATAGCTGTCTTGAATTTAGTGGGAGCAGAATTGAACTGCTAGTCGAAGTGCTCGACTTGGCACAGGACGAATAAGAGTTGCGGTCAGGGCCCCATTGCATAAAATACTATTACTCCTGAGTCAGGAGTAATTAGTAATGAAATGTCACAAGTAGCCGTTGCATAAAAGTCAGGTGTTATTAGTCTGAAAAGTCATTAGTGTCTGCAGTAAATTCACCCCTGAATTTTACTAATGAATAGCAACGGTGTTGCATAAAAGTTATTAGTCTGACTATTTTACTGCTGAATATAGCAGCCATTTCTACGGGTCAATTTTTACCGTGAATTTCGGAAATATTAAGTTTTCTTGATTTTTAAGACGTAATTTTGGGTTTTCTAATCACAACTTGTTTGCATTGCTTTGTGTGCACTAATTTCTCCATTTTTTTTATAGTTTTGTTCTAATTTGCGGTTTTTGGTAATTTTCTGAATTTTTTGTAGTTTACATACAACTAGCTACGCTTTCACACAAATATTCACAGTTGAAATAAATTAAATATATTCCTAATAAATACTGTTATTTACTTCAAAATTTTTACTCCTGAGTTTCTGCCCTAGAACTACTGAAAAATACTCCTGAAAAGTCATTAGTAAATTGTCATAAAAACGTGAATAATTACAAGTAAGGAGTAATAGTGTCATTAGTATTTTATGCAAAAATGTCACGACTCATAGGCACTGCTGACACAATACTAATGACAATTCACGGGTAATTACTCCTTAGTTTTATGCAACGGGGCCCGGCACGTGACAACGCTGCAAGTGCGTGATCTAGTTTGGCTGAGTGGAAGTATTGAAAATGAAGTAGCCAGAACCAGATCAGATCCAACATAGTGATGCGTTTTTCGACATGTTATTTTGACTCATGGTCATATATGTACTTGCTCCCGTTCTTTTTATGTTGCTTCAGTACACTCATAATCCCAATAGCATCCACATATTATAAACTCGGAAAAGAAAGGAGTTAAAAATTATAAGCACATATTTATTTTAACGACAGAGAATTAATGCTCAATTCATTTGGTGGAAGAAGTCATGCTAGGAGAATCCTTGAACGATTGGTTCATTTGCGTAGATTTATCCTGTCCTGTTTATCTTCTTTTCTAATTTTCTTCAATCGAAAATCTGAAAGACTGTCAATCACGCCTAATTGACTGAATTCTATTGCTTTCCTAATTTCAGATATAAAAGAAGTTACGTACAACAGCACACACCCTGAAGATCTTGATCAAAAAATAAAACAAATGCAAGCAAATAAGATTTTGAGCAGTTCACTGAAAGTTCCATTAGAATTACTATATATAGTGCGTGTGTGTCTGAAAGATAACTTTCCACTATTCGAGCTGACTAGAATAAAAACAATAATGACAAGTAAACGAATCAACGTTTTTCTGTTTCGACAGGGATCCGATTTGTGGGTGTGTAGTTATTGGACCACGAAGAGCCAGGGCAAGCCCAAGACGAGCCCAAGGCGAGAGGCGGCCGAACTCTGGCAAACATATGTAGTTTATTCCGAACAGTTATGATTTGGTTCACTTCACATCGATTGGGAGATTGTCGCTGTCGATCCCGATTTTTTTCTGAACAGAAAGGATAATTCAAAACTTTCCAATTCGAAAAATAGATAGATTTTACCAGTGCCTACGTTCACCAAAATGCAGAAAAAAGACAAATCACAACTTATTCCAAACTGAATTTTGCCGTTTATAAATACCGGGTTACCAGGTCAAGAAATAGTGACTTTGTTCATTTCTGTTGCAGACCGTTAAAAAGGGTATAAGAAACCGAGTAAACAGTTATAATGGTAAGTGTCCAGACACGAAATCCTGTTCACATTAGCCAGAGATCTTTAAAATCCTGGGCCGTGTTGCAAGAAAGTATCGTAAATGTCCTCCCAATGGGCTACTTAGGAGAAGAGTTGTTGGCCGGCCGAAGAAAACACATCGGCCGGCCGCCGGCCGGTCTTCAGAAAAAGAACACTACTTGATTTTATCTGTTATACATAACCAGGAGTAACTGTGTGCATCATTTAATAATGCTAAAACATTTTGAAAAATACACGAAAAATTGGGCAAAACTGGTACTGGCCGGCCGAGTCAAAGCACCGGCCGGGAAGCAACACTACTTAGGAGGTAGCCTTAGGTGCCATTGAGAGAGAAATGAGAGACCTCAATTAAAGAATAAAAGCTGCACACAACCAAGCACCCGAAAAAATGTACTCGAACTTTCTTGTTCAACACGCCTGTCTACCTTTCTAACGCAATTGTCTATCATTGGGAGCAGAGATTTCAGTAGAGCAATCTTTGACCGGGACTTAACAACTTTAGCTGAGCTGCTAAACCCATTTTGAAAGATTTCTCCTAAGAAACTAAGAGAAACGTCAGAAGTACAGTGGTCAGCCTCAGCACCCCTGACTTAGGAATATCTTTTGAAGCTCGAATCTCCTGGCCTAACTTAGGAGTGCTCCTACGCTTAGAAGGATCCTTTGCAGCCCAGGTTGCCACTTTTAGTACGCTTTGTTCTAAATTTGCATGTCTACTTCATAACTGATCGTCTTTGTATTATCCACCCCCATTTTCAACTTACGGAAATTTCAGAGCTTTTGAAACGGAAACCATGAAATGAAACAGACAGCAATGCCGTCACGCAATTTTTACCGTAATTACTATTTTTCTGTCACGCATCCATTAACTATTCAGTGCAAACGAAAGCAATTAGGTTCAATTGCACCTGGTGAAGTTTAAAAACTGGTTCAAGTCGTCGTTTTCTCATAACTAAAGGGAAGGATTTGTTAATTAGTTTTCTTAAAAGACTATACGTAGGCATAATCTCATTTTTGTAACAGTTTTGTACTACAGTTTTGATAATACTAAAGTGGTATCTCTGAAACAGTTGTAATCCAACATCATAGGATGAATCAGACATCATATCTGCTGAATTGGTTTGAATTCATCCACCTCCCATATGCCGCTACGGTTGCACAAAAGCTGGTCATTTCGACTGTAAACATTTCAACACTTTGTCTGAGTGGTGCAGTTTGTTACAGTATTGTGCTGCATACGATGCTTCGAAATGCGTCCGATTTCTCCAACCCCTTCTTTACTCTATCGAGAGGCCTTGCCAGCACAGACCTCACTTTATTACTGACCGAGTTGATTTACAGTCTGCCAACTGTAATTCTCGGTCGACAGCTGTTTCCTGAGACCGTTCATGTGGTCTTTGGACTAGTCCGACTGCTGTTTGTATGGGTGGAGTTTCCCCTGGTTCTAGCCATATCTCTAAACAGGTATGTGATGCTATTTCATCCATTTACAGGTCAAACAGTTTTCTCTGTCATTTCAGTCAAAATCATTGTTGCACTGTCATACTGTTTCGGACTATTCTTCACACTCTGGTGCTGCTACTGTCATTGCATACCGCAGTTCGTTGCCTACAATTGGGTATATCCTTGTCGAAGGAGCTGTGCAATCAGCTACTTAAAAACCATAACTATTGTGAGCAACATAATCGCTGTCGTTGTTGTGACAACCTATGCACTAATACTGCTACGGTTCCGCTTTGCGGCAAAGAAAGTTTGGAACGAAGCAAGCACCAACTCTAAGCAGAAACAGGAACAGTTCAAACGAGAAGCTGCCCTGCTAAAGCAGTCATCAATGATAATTATTTGCTTTAGTTGCTGGGTCGCTTTATTTGCTGTGATGCAGCATATACCGCTACAGAGACACTATACAGGGATTATCCAACACTTTGCCAGCAACCTGAACAACGCTACATCACCTTTTTGTTACATTCTATTTTCGTCCACAGTTAGACAACACGTTCACAGAATGTACAAACAGATTTCGGGTGCGGAAGCCTCTTCCACTGCTGTGGTGAAATGAAACCATATTGTACAAAAGAATAGTTTTTTCACTATTTTTCACTTTTTCAATTTTCACCATGTTGATTTGATTGAACGGTGGAACGACAAAGCAGACTTCAGAAGTTTGACTTATATGTTATTTTGCTTCTGAACAGAAAATAACGGGAATGAAAGATTGTAAAGATTAAACACATCAAAAGAATTAGTTGAATTCTGTATTAAACTATCTTCTATTTTTCGTCATTTGTTGATTCTGAGTATTTTCCATCAGAATTTTTGGTTATCCAAATGATGTTCGATTTCGTTTCTCCAACCGACTTTACGCCATAGAAATCAATTTCAGGTCCCAAGCCATTGTTGACTGCATCGATTATAGTCTGAACATCATAGACAAAACTGACAAAATGAATGAAACAATCATCCAGTTTAATTTGAAAACAGTTGCTAACTGACAAGTCAAGTTCTCAGACAGTATTGACTACACTTCCACTGTACAAACGTTAGACCAACGTTAGCTTCATTCACAACCAAATAATATATATCCTTTTTGCAGTTCTAAAACGATTGAATCTCGCCATTTTTACTAACCACATACCCACATGCAAAATTTAGTTCAATGTTCAATCAAGCAAGGTTGTGGCCACTTGCGTAGACATAACTTATAACAATCAATCTCCGGCTTATTGACCGGAACATGTACTCTTGCCGGAACTAAGCCGGAAATTGCATGCCTGTTATTACTAACAGGTGATCGAATATGGTGCAACCTGTCTCATAAAGTAGAATATCTATCTGCATACGTTCGATGCTAATCAAATTATTGGCTTACAAAGGACTTATATAAGCAATTTACACTGTAATTAATAAATGAATAAGTAGCAATACCGATTAATCGATTAGACTAATTAGCGAAATGGCTCAGGATATAGTTGCTACACACAACTGTCGAAAAACTATCAATGGTTGTTCAGAACTGCAGAACTGAATCGCAAGTTTTTGCATATACTTAAAAGTTAATAACGTTTTTGGAATCGGCTACCATGATGGTTAAAATTTTAGAATAAGGGAGACTGAAAAATAGATTTCTGACTTTTCTGGAAAAATATGGATAATATAGCGACAGCCAGATGGCCAGTCCGTTTTCATCAGTATGACTACTTACTAAACCATACAGTTTTTATAACTAATTCTCAGAGTGAAGCGACTCAGTTAAACTCTGTTTTTGAGCAACACTAACTGTCATGGAAATCTAGGTGTCAGCTGTATGATTAATCAAGGTAATTTAGACTTTTGAAAGCAATAATACAAGGCAAATCAAAACCACCCAATACTAACATTTCAAATCAATTTTGTATTTGTTCAATAGTTCTTTTTGCTTACCCAAAATGCAGTAAAGAGACACAGTAAAAATACCAGCCGACCAACCATCATTCTGTTCAACTTGCTCTAGAGGACAGCAACAACTGCAAAATCTGATAACTTGTTCAAATGCTGAACCAGTCATGGAAAGTCGTTGGTGTAGCAGCGTAGTGCAGAAATTAATGTTCATGTATCCAGCCATTTATCATTTATCATGAAAATGTGCTGCTCCGAGTCATTCACAGACGCAATCGAGTTTGAACAAAAAGGTAGTAGTATTTTCAGAATGTTTCAGTTTTAGTCGATAACTAGTTAGTTCGTTTGCCTTTTTGTTTTGTTCGATTTAGTTGTACAGTATTAATCTCACATTGTCAAATCTCAGAGGGTTATTCTCTCTCTCTCGGAAGATAGGGCTTGATTGCTAATCTTTAGTTGCAGCTTTTTATTTGTTTAATTTTTATTTCTAAACGTATAGGTGTGGCATAATATCTGAACATTTTCTAACTGATTGTTGTGTATCTTATCTATTCAGTAGGTTTATTTTAACGTAATTAACATAATTAGTTTATAAGTGATATAAATTATAAGTTTATGATTTATTAAAATTAGTTTAATTAAATGTAATTGTTGAAGTACCGTTTGTTTTGACAATCCTTATTCGAAAAGTCTATGTTTCCAATTGCTCATCCCTATTGGCTAAGTTTGGGGAAGAAATCCAGCGCTCCATAGGTCTGGCCAGCACACCAGCTCGCTACCACCAACCGAAATACCTAGCTATTACAAGCCATCTGCAGAAGAAGCTATAAATGCTTCATTTATCTGCTCTCACTTTCTTTCCATGTTTTTCACAATTCAAATCCTCCATCCAAGGATGCTTTGTTCCTCTACTTTATACTAACTGACACTCGTTCCAAATGTAGACAATGCAGAAAACAGGCACTATGTGCAGTGATTGCAACACTTCCGGTTCAGACACTGTCGTGCTGGCACTGGTTGGCTTAATCTTATGGTTCGTGCTGTTTTCTGAAGACGGCGAATATGTGCCGAGGATTCGCGAATTCCGCGAGCAACTTCGAAAACGTATGAATGACCTTGGAGGCGAAGGAAGATCAACCAGATCGACGGAGCGACAGCCTGTGATCGTACGTGAACGAGTGGAAAAGCCGTCAACGCCAATGTCAACTCAGACGTCGGAACCAAGCTTTCCCAACCCACCTCCAATGGCGTCGGCTAGATGGCAGAAGAGACCGTCTAGTTCCACCAAGAAGCTTTAAAATCTTACTCTGAATCAGTCAGTGACAGTACAAGATTGCGTGATTTATCAGGACATGTACACATTTGCAGTGAGTATTTTAATTAAATTTAAGTGAGTAATGTAAGTAATGTAAGTGGATATCAAAACGCTTTTATGGTCGATTACTGGGGAAAATCTCCAGTTGCCGAAAAATTACTTCATTAATGTTTTAAGCTTTTTGGTTAGTAAAAATCAATCGATTAAAATATAAAGAAACAAATAAGCAAACACAAAACTTAAGTTATCCTTCAGCAAATATTCATAAATCCGTCATAATTTTTAAAAATGGAAGGTATTTTCAGCCTTATGGTACTCAGTAAAATGCGCTGTTTATTGAGTTAGTGGGCCGTATCCCAAGGTCAGCACACCACATAGTCACGCAATGGATCACATAAAAACAACCCCACAGTGTGAGCGTTTACCGGAACACGCGCCCTGTACTCTGCAATCCCTTTTTCTTCCATTGGAAATTTCTTTTTCTTACAAAGAAATCAGGAGCTGTTATCAGGAATCCAAAAACCAGAAAATTTCAAAAATACTGTCAAAAATAAGTCCTGTGTTTGTATTTTTATGCCAAAACTATACGCCACGCAAACCCGTACGCAAGCACAGAAGTGAGTGCTTAAGGGGGGGCGACTCAACTTTTGCCCCGACTTTGGCCGGTTGGATTACGTTTTGGCGAAGTTATAGAGTATGGGTGTGGTCAAAAAATATTTGGTCGTTGGTTCTCAGCTGCCTTCCATCCATGCGCAGCCGTCGGATTTTATGTGCCCGACCCCCCGACCTTTTTCACAGCTATCAACATAATTAATTAAAAATTTCTACTGGCTGCAAGACCCTAGCTTCAAGGTGGCCATTTGCTAAATATGATTTGGCACATGTGCCCCTATCAGCACAAAAATACTAGATGTCTCTATCTTAACTGCATCTAAGGGAATTACTTTTCAAAGTTGAAGTTTCGGCAAAAATTTAAAAAATTTTGGATAACGAAATGAAAATTTTATTACTGATGCGAGCCATAATTCTGTAATTTGGCATATACAGAGGATATAGGAGTTCTCATTTGTGCCAAATGGCAAGAAATTCTGCCGCCACTAAAAATTTTTATCTCAACTTTAATCTTCAAAAATTGACAAAATCGCCTTTTTTGGCAATGGTACCCCAGAAAACGAAAAAATCAAATTTTTTGGAATTAAAATTTTTTGAGATATTTGAACTCAGCGTGGTCGAAAACACACCCACAAAAGATTTAAGCTCGATTAGTGAAGGTTTCAAAGTTTCAAATATTCATAAGATACTGAAAACTGCATAAATGAAAAAATTGCCCCTGCGCTAGGTTTAATCTTCGTTTAAGTCTTAGTTTCGTTTGTTCTTTCATTTATTTACACATTTGTGCAAAATTTGAGCTAATTTCATTCAGCCGTTAATGAGTGACACTGTTTTGAAAATTTCAGTTTATCTCTGCTATGTATAAGTAGCAAACCAATCACTAGATTGTTCAAATTCTATATATTGCTAGCATTTAACACCAGCTACATACCACTGCTGAACGTTTGAAGCAGATTCGCTGCAAAATAAACTCAGGAGAACCATTCCCGGTAATGCAAGCGCCCCCTTAAGTTGTGTTGAGGAATGAGCGCCAGTTAGCTTACTAATGGGAACCCGTCTTAGAATAGAAAATTTGGCGAGCAGGATGTGACAGTAGCTTTTACTCTTCCAGCGTTAATGGAGAGATTACACAAAGACAATATATTTATTAAAGTAATAACAGATACGCTTATTATGAAAAGGAACGACATTACATACAAAGTGATGGTCTTACATTCAAACGTCACACATGAAGAATTACAACAAACAACAGTATATTCGTAAGTTTACAGAGGGCAAGCATGGCCTCGACAACACATCAATAGATAGTGGCTATTGGAGAGACAGAGCAAACTTTTAGCGAGGGTTTCAAACAAGTGGACGCAATCAATACGGTTAATATAACAAGCTGTCGAAACGGGTTGCGAGAAGACGCTTGTAGGTCGTATAACCTTCCAGAGCAAAGCTATACCTGCAGTATATATTACCCAGTCAGGAAGGTTCTAGTGGGACTCATTCAATCCTATGGAAGCAGAAAGCGTCACCAACTAAAAATTTCCCCAACCATAAAAAACCTGGTACGAGAGTAGAGCAGCTACAGCCACCATAAACAGCATTGATCAGTTACAAAAGCTAGCAACTACTGAGTTACACCAAAGGAAACAAGTCTGTTCAATCTGTCATGAAGAGCCAGCTACAGTTCTACACTGTTTGGTTAAATTGGGTTTCCACCTGCAGTGTCCGCTATAGTTAGCCGTTTTCAGATTACTCCATGTATCTGCAACGTCCACGAATTTGGGGCATTGCTCAAAGTTTGCAGCCAGAATCATCCTCAGAGAACTAGCTGGCATTAAACCTCAACTGAAGAATTAGATTTTGTTTTTGTTCCTGTCGCACCTATTCCATTTGCTCCGTTTCTCCAGCACATTAATTTTGTCACGATAACAATTCCTCTGCACCGGAATTGATTGATTGTTCAGTACAGTACAAAACTGGAACGCTGTTAAGTTCGGACTACTTTCTCTTCAACCGGAGTGCGCACTGAAGCTGCGGACAGCCGCTGGAAGTGACTCAACCTCACAAATTACCTTTGCTTATACAAATTCTGCAAATGCGAACTAGGTTGAATTATATACAAACCACTAAAGATTAGAATGGGAAAGAAATCAAATTTTCACTTCAACACCAGAGACCCAAAAAATTCGAACTGCAAGCATTATAAAAAGGTACGCAGCATAAATAGCAAAAGCACACAAAAAATAAATGGCAAAACACTACACTGGAAAAGCTTAAACGTAGGTCAAACCGGGACAAAATTTATAAAAGGAGACCGGATTAGAATTTAAGCGGTGCGTGAGCGGCGAAAAGGTTTAATACACGTTTGATTCCATTACTGTTTGTAAAAACTGTATGATATTGCTAAATAAAATGCAGTGACTTGGTTAAGACTGCTCAAGACTAAATTCACAGGTAACTAAGTGGTGTGCGATGTCGGAAAACGCTGACCTTAACAAAATTCAAATGATGACTTTAAACAAGTACTTCGAATAAAGCAAACAAAACTCAACAAGCGTCAATAATTTTACCTAACTTTACCAGATTCACGGAACCCCCAAAATTTGCTATCGCAAGTTTACGAAAACCCCCGACCATACGCCAACTCAACTCCCTTCCAACTGCCAGTTCAAGGCTGTACTTCTTTTTGAAATTAGCTAATGGACTGATGAATTGAATTTAGACAAGTTCTGGCAAAATACTGAGCGTTTGTCAAACTTTTTGAAACTAGAACAAATTTATATGTTTCTGTGAGTGCTAACTTCACAACGGCTAGCGAAAACTGGATCGCGAAAGATCAGACAGTTGAAGAAGGACAAACTGGGAAAGGGATGACAAACAAGGAAATGAGGGAGAGGAAAACGAAAATAGAAAAGGCTTGGTTTGTAGAAGGTACGAGCAAAGGGGAACTAGGGTCAACCTAGCCCTAGGGTAAAAGGAGGGAGCGCGTTAGAAGCTGCCGCTGCCAACGGAAGCTGCCGTGATTGCTAAAGGATAGTTTTGCTGTGCGTTTGGACGGTGATGTTCGATCTTCGACAAGCCACGAGTTTCGGATTAACGCTACTGCGATGGGTGAACCGGAAATTAAACCATAAAGCCCCACTACTAGGATTGGTGCAATCAAACAAGACCCGACTGGTGGAAATCTTTAGTCCAAACGGCTCACACAAATCCGACAGCCTTCGCCAGGGGGAATCGGTAGTTTTTTTGAGACCCCAAATACTCGACGGACTTGACGTGACGAATGAAGACTCCAAAAGGACTAAAAGTTGGCGTATTGTCAAAGGAGAGTTTTGTTGTGCGTTTGGACGGCTGTAAGTGAGCTCAGGTCCCGTTGATTTCTACCTCCGTACGTCTTCCCGACCTTTGCTGACTGACAGAATGAACAGTGCTCACCGTTTTCTTTCCCAATAAACTTAAAAGCTCGTTGCGAAAGTCTTTCAAGCAGATAATGTATATGATAAAATTGATACTGGAGTTGACTCCCCACAAGTTCACCATGGGAGCTACCAGACTGTAAAATGACCTAAAAAGATTCGGGTACGCGTTATGCAATACAATAACTGCAGTTGGCGCTGCAACTGTTGCAGCTGTGCTAAAGCTCACTGCAAGCACGCTGGCAAAACGTCGCAATTCTTGTTTGTAATTAAAACTGCTGTCGCTGGTAGTTGTCTTTTTGAATTTAAAAAATTCCCAAACCGTTACTACATTTAGCAGTACACTAACTATAGCATAACTGGCTACTGAACCATAGTGTAATTGGGAATAGTAAAGTCCCCATGTTAAAGATGTCAAGCAGATCGGATCAATGATAATTTCGAGTCTACCAAGGGACAGCAGACCCATACAAACCGAATACAACACACTTATGGTAAGTGAAGAAGCTACAGCTTTTACTGTAAAATTGAAGTTCCAACTCTTCTTGTACCAGGCTGGCCACTTGATGGCAACATACCGCTGTAATGACATCAACAGGGTTACAATTCCCTGCAAAATTGGCGAACAACTGAACAACCAAGTGAACAACCTGCTGACACAATTTTTCACAGTTATCCCCTGTTGCAAACCTTGGTTGATCTGATACCTAAAAGTTACACTGAGAATATTGGCCAAACCAAACCCGAAGTCACCCACAGCCAGTGCCAGCTGTAACAGATACGTTTTACGCAGTTGCGATCGCAGTGCAATCAGTACAACTAAAATTGCGTTGCTCACGCAGGCAGAAATTCCGGTGGCGAAATACAGTCGAAATCCGTCTCTCATTGTTCCCAAAGCATCCGCGGTGTAGTTGAACCAGATTGTTTTATTATCAGTAGACATAGCGTATATCTAAAACGTTTGATTGTTTTGTGAGAATTAAAAATTAATGGCTTCAAATTTTTTCAATCAAAGTAATTTCTAGAAAACGTCTTCGTAAGACATCTAATATTAGTAAGAAACACACAAACACGGCAAAAACGTAGACAGCGCTGAGCAGTGAGCACCTCGACAATAAGCTAAAACAATCTAACTGCTCGCCTGGCCTGGACTTTCTGAGTGAACCGAAAATATTTCGAACCGAGCCTGGTAAGTCGAGAACCAGTTTCCATAGGCCGCGCCTGAAAAAATTGGCAAGTGAATCCCTTTAACACAAAAAGACATTTATGGTTACATTGTGTGGGTTTTGTTACTTGGCTGAACGCCTTAACTGATCTGCACCTGACCTAAATGAAGGCATTAAACCCTTACATTTCTGTTGTGTGAAGATGAAGTATTGCTGCACCAACCGATAGAGCTCAAGTTTCCAATGTATACATATCAACTTCGGATTTCTCAGTCTTTAAACAAGTATATACTTTGTAATTAGCGAGCTCTACTGTCTATGGAGCTTGTAATTTTAGCGAGTATTTTTCAATTCAATTTCAGGTCAGCTTCTTATTGGGTTAATGACAAAACTTTTGAATACAAAGATAATTTTGATATCTATACCATGATAATGAACTGGAAATATGTTGTGATTCATTTCTATTGCCATTTTCTAGAAAAGTATAACATTAAACTTGTAGCTGTTGGCGCAAGGATATATCCTGTAAATTCCGGAAGAATATCGCCTACGTTCAGGTATTGAAACTTAACATGGAATTTGAAGAGAAATAGCACTGTATTCTGTTGTTGGACTAGTACTCAACAAAAATGCCGGTAAACAGAAAAGCAAACACCATTTCCTATTCCATCGTTAGCGGTGCTTTATATAGTTTTTATTTCAAAGCCTGGCGCCTACCTGCTGCACAAATTTTTTTCCTTCAGGAAATAATTAACTATTCAGTACAAGGTTCTCAGCTCTTGTTGGAATTAATAGCGTCCGCCTCGAGCGGTGGGCTTGAACAAAATCCGTAGTATATGCTAATTCTACATAGTCAGATATGGTGAATATAAGAAAGAGTAATGAAAACGCTTTTCATTATTATCATATTTGCAGTTTCTTTATAAATAAAGTTGAATTTATGGCTAAGCAGCGTCACTAATAAATAGGAATAATTAGGATTAGTTCTAAGCCTAAAAATGTGGCTAATGGTGAAAATAATGGTTCTCATAGAAATACATCTGCGGATAAGATCCTGAGGCCCGTTTTCACGATTAAATTAATTATTCTTTGTAATTTATATGTGTTGCAGCGCAGTTTAGTGTAAACCACAACATATGCTGACTGTAGACCAGCTGGACAGTAATTACCACGGGCGCTGCCGCACAATAGATAGCGAACATGGCTGTGAGGAACCAGGCTTAAAGAGACATACACTGGCGCCAGTTACAACAGCCAGCGAATGACTGATAAACACCTATGAACATATAAGTCAATAGAAACTGCCAACGTAAACAGAAACCAGACACGGAAATAAATACATAAACAAGAAAATGACAGGGGATAACTTGCATATTTCACCTCTTACTCTACAGTGTGACGGACACATCATGCCGTTTGGATAGCTAGTTTAGGAGACCCTAGGTTGAATAGATAGTACTAGGTTACGTTCTAGGTTATTATCAGTTATGTAATAGACTCTGTCAGATCTTTACTGGATTTCCTTAGATTCGACGTGGGTCGTGATCTCCAATAAATCTTTGTTCTGTTCGGGGCCGTATGTAGTCGGTTAGGGCTAGAATAGACTAGGCTAGACTAGATCTGATCAGGATCCAAGACATGAGTCAAGGTCGGCACGCAAAGATGGATCTTTGCTTAGATTGATGCACTGGCTGTAGTGGTGTTCTGACAACCAGAGCTCAATAGCTGACCTAAAATGGGGTCTAATGGGGTGAGTTCGTTTTAGGCAAGGGAGCAGGGATTTATAGTCTCAATGGGCGACTGTCGTTTCAACTCTAACCTCAATACGGATAGAGTTGGGGATCTCTGAAATGTACGCGAAAGCCGAAGTAGCTAAAAGGGATAATGATTTATTATTACAAAATACACACACAGTTTTACCAAATTCCAGCAGACAATGAACCACTGCAGTTATAGTTTTACAGTAACAGTAGTACAAGATACTGTCTGCCAGAATTGCCTTTTTACTCGGTTTGACTGGTACTTTTGCGATTAGGGCTGGTTATCCGGTTTCGGGGTCGTTACAGTACTATCTTCAGGTTTATATATATCCACTCTAGTGCTGATATGGGCTAGCTAAGCCGGTATCCTATATGCTTTATCTCAACTCAACTCTTAGGCTCTTTGCTAGCCTCTACTGTGACTCTGTCCCTTACAGTAACTCTTGGGACCACACACACACAAGTTAAACTAATTAACACCTTTTATAATCCGAATCGGGTGGGAGCGAGGTTGGCTTTGCTCTGGCGTCTCCGAGTAATTGACTGCCCAGAATAACTGAGTCTTGAGAAGAGTTCCGTCTCTGAAATGGATAATGACAATTACAGGCTGGGAGAGTGTCGGTTATATCCGGAAAGGTCGGATCGGCTTTCTCAGATAGTTATCTCACAATTAGCACAAAATACAGATTGTCAATCGGTTTATAGAGAGGCTTCCGTGGTGAGGATCAAGACGTAGGCGGTACCATTTTCACTGAACATACTGCTTTTGACTGAAAAGTGGTGAGATAAGTTTTAGGTTGAACAGGTAGCTTTTTCCCCAAAAGTGATACAAGGTTAGCCGAACGTCTCTGCTGGTCTAAATTCCGTATCCGCGTCAAAACTAGGCCTGACAAGTACCTATTAGGCTGATCGAACTGGACAAATGCAAAGGAACTGAACTGGTCTCCGCACAGCAAACAGGACTGGAACTGGTAAGCACACTGGCTGACTGATACTGACTGATTCTGACTACTACTGACTGACAGGTAACCACGGGCGGGATCCAGACACTTCACACAATCTTAGCACCAATCTGACTATACCGACAAGACAAGTGATCAGGCTTGATTCCACAGGCGGACAGCAGGGCAGAGATTCGCGCTGACGTCGGCTACCTGAATCAAATGGGTTAAAACCCATTAGAAACAGAGGTGGTGGGGATTAAAACCCCAGCAACTATCGTCCGGACCGATTGGCTTTCACGTGCGGGTTCAAGACCCGAAGTGTGTATTGCGTAACGTGTAATGTGTTATTTTGTACTTTTAGGTTGAAAACAGACGAAAACTGACGTTTTTGAGGATCAAACGAATGAGGAGGACCAAGCTTGGGGCCGTTCCGGCCTACTTGGCTAGATATGCAAATGAGGCTCTGGTCGAGCCTCTCATGGGCATAGAGTCACGTGTGCACTACTCAGTATTTACTATAAACCTAGAACTACAGCTAAACTGACCTAGTCTAATTACTACGTATTACCCAGTATATGAAGTGTAACCTATTTGCTATGATTGACGGATAATACTTAATTAGGGGCCCAAACCTGGCCACTGAACAGGATAATGTTAAATACTACCGATTATTACTTACTATTACTTATTACTGACTACATGATACTGACTGAGGCCTATTCCATGTACCACATGCCTAACTAGATGTAATAACAACATTTATAACCCTAACCTGGGTTGGTAACCTACTATTTGGTTCCTAAACCATATTACCGCAATTACACAAATGGGGTTACCACCACTCTTAACCTGGGCCTAAAGATCTAACTAGATAATGGCAGATTGTCCCTTTCTTGCAGAGGGCCCGCACCCTGGATCAGGTGACCTACGCAGGCCTCTGGGGGTTCAATCTAGGACCGAACATCACATACTAACAGACATTAACAGTTATTAACAATCCTAACCATACGTGTGCTTGGGGGGGGTTTCCCCAGACCTGAGCTCACCCCCCCCAGAGGGGTCCCTCACCTCCCCCCCAGAATCCGGATCTTTCCGGTAAAAAACCGGAAAAATCCGGTTTACCCCCCCCCCCAGAACTTCCCCTCCTGCACATGTCTGATCCTAACTAACACTATAATACTAACCGCAACTATTAATACTGACTATACTTATTAATGCTAACTATAACTACTAAAACTGACTGACACGAGATTGACCGTTTAGCCTACATTTGGCCTAACTACATACAATATATGTTCTAATTATTATGTCTAACTATTACCTAATATTATAGCCTAACTAGCTGTTTCCCTACGGACTACACTCAAGACCTTCGAGAGGGGTTTACATGAGCAGTCCCATTCATACGATTATAGTCACACAGCAAGCGTACTTTCATTCATACAGATTCACAGATACTACTTTCACACGCCATTTAGACGGTAAATACACGCATACAATCGTACCTACACTATTTCACGCATACTATTTCAGCCATACATTCACAGTTACTCACACAATTATGCGGACACATTCACGCAACATTCACACCTCACGCAGACTTGACTTCGCTCACGACCTCAACTGGAGGAGTTTACGTGAGCAGCCTCATTTATACAACACAATACAGATTACAGCCCTAACAGTGCTAAAATGGGGCTAATTCCCAGAATACTAACCTAACTAATTCGTGTTAGTAGCTACAAGTGCGTGAGAATGCGTTATATTTCGGGAATGGCCCAGAAATGACCCGTGTGTGT
The DNA here is from genome assembly GCA_030248195.1 of Trissonchulus latispiculum. Classification (NCBI taxonomy): domain Eukaryota; kingdom Metazoa; phylum Nematoda; class Enoplea; order Enoplida; family Ironidae; genus Trissonchulus; species Trissonchulus latispiculum. Next base: position 37,704 of record JASAND010018789.1, read on the forward strand.
TTTCTTTTTGTTATGTAAAAGCCAACGGGGACAATAATTGCTGTTACAGCAATTACTACAAAAGTATGCTAAGGACAGCTTTAATTAAAGGAGAGCCGGTATTCCCCTGTTAACGTATTAATAATTAACAGATTGAACAATATTTAAGAGTTAGATTCTCTGCATTTGGAGTGTTTTTAAGAACCTCAAGTTTTAATCCGGCAATGATTAAAAACAATGCAAAATTATGACAGTGGCTTTTGGAATGCTGTGCAAAAGGTATGGCCGGCAACTCTGGTTGCCGGCTGTGGGGATAAAGGGGAGTCCTAACCTGAAAGGCCTACTCCCGGGGAGTGGCCTAACTCCCCTTCCTCAAGGTGGGTAGGTGAGGGTCCTCCCTTAAAACTAACTACCCAAGTTTATGTTGATTTTAGGGCGTGAAATCGGGTTTTGGGAGTGAAAACTGAAAAGGTTAAAAGGGTGAAAAAATGGTGGTTTTGAAGTGGGTTTTTGAATAGCAATGGACCCATGATAATTTATTTGTAGGTTGGGCCAAAAAGGGCCTTTTACGAAGGATATGGACAACTGGAAAAGAACTGGTTTGGAAAAAGCTTTTTGACGTAGTTTGCGAGGTTCAACTGCTCGCAAACGGATTGGAAAAATACGAAAATCTGATTAAAAACACCCCAGAGGGAGGGGCGAAAGGCCCACACCCTCACAAGTACAACTACAGAATATAATGGGCACAAAGCCCGAAAGAAGGTGGCAAAATGGTCTTCCGGGGTCCGAAGACCCCGGGAAATAGTGAGAGTGGAGGGACCCGGGGACCGCCTTTCAGGCATAAGGGTCCCCGGGTCAGAAGCAGTGCTCCCCGTGAGCCGTCCGAAGACATATGGGCTCACGGGGGCGGCCAGATTGTGAGTGCCTGGCTGGTAGAACCTGAAAGAAAAACCCTAAGGGGGAAAGGGGGGTGGGGGGAGGTGCTATAGTCCAGGCCTCCGTATAATTGGCGCAAGACACACTTCTCCCGGAGACATACGGACAATAATGGGGTCTAATGATCAGAAGCTAAGTTTCTAAGGGGAGAGAGACCAACCTCTCTCCCCGACTGGCCAGCCAAGCACTGACTGCAAACTGCTAATTGCAGTCGAGACCCCAGTAGGGGCTCGCCTTTCAGCTTCTAACAGCTGATTGGCTGTCTTGGATGATCACGCTTTTGCTATTGGGCTACCGAGTCGTGACCTACGGTAGCCCACAGGCGCGTCTGGCGGCTGGAGGACCCCAAGACTAATGGGAACAGATGACCCCTAAATCAGACAGAAAGACGGCCAAAGGCCGGATTTTTAGTATCCAGTTTTAGGGGTCACTGCTGGGGCTCATAAATCTGCAGTAAACAGAAGCCCCAATAATTTCAAGACTTGGTCCTCCAGCGGCCAACTTAAAAGGTCTCCCTTTGCTTATTAGAAAGCAAAGGGGCCTTACCTGTTTGGTCCATCAAGGACCCAAAGAAACGAAAAGACGAAAACAAATTACGTAAGACACATAGGTACCTAGTTTAAAACTAAATTATTAACTTACCTAGAACTACTAATAAATACCTATGAAACTAACACTTAAGTACCTATTATTGATATTGTATGTATTTATACGTATATATGTATGTACCTATTTGTTTACCTATATTTGTACTGAGTAGTGCAAGGCTGGATTCAGCCTTATAAGGGTGGGAGGTCAGCGGTGACCTTGTGGGGTCACTATTGTGGGACTTACGTGAATGAATGCATGAATGGCATTCGTTCACGTAAGGTCTGGGAGCTTTTCACGCTCTCCAGACAAACAGACGGGCGGTCAAAGATGAAAGGCCGACCCGTAAAAGGAGAAGAGAAAAAGGGAGGAGTTAGAAACTCCTTAAATAAATGGGATAAAAACTAATACGTAGGAATTAAAATGTGTAATTTAATTTGTACTTTTTGTTATTTCAGGGATTAAAGGAAGAATAACTGTGTTATTGTGTAAATGTTCTTATTTGTTGTGTAATTGTAATAATAAAGTGAAATAACGTGTTTTCTTGTTATTTAAGGGGGATTTATGCCGAAATTGGCCATTATGCAACGCTGACGTAAAGGGGACAAAAGCGGGGAGGTTAAGAGGGTCTCAATTACGACCGCCCTTGCGTAAGGCTGATGTAATAGGGGTTTATGTAGTCGTGGGAGGCCTCAATACGGAAATCCCACACACGCGTCGTGAGGACAAAAGGTCAAGGGTTCGAATCCCTGCACTAAGAGTTGAGGTAACCCGGTTAATTACGCACACTTTGAGTGACTTTAGCACCTATTAAGTTCACTAAATAATGTAGGTTCAAGGGCCTCAATACGGCCGCATAAATACGGTTAAGCCACATTAGTTAAGCTCTAGTAATTAGTTGAATCGTTGAGACAGGAAGGCAATTCTGGCAGTTTTGACAGACACATAATACAAGTACAGGTTATAATGGACAGTTGCAGATACTAAACCCTTTTACACGTAATTACCTGACACGGATTACTGGACTGGCCATGAGATCTTCAACTAGAAGAACTAATTAATAACCACTGAATTCATCTTTTTAGTTAGTTTTCTAGTGAGGCCTAGATTCACCTTTAATTAGGGCCTTTTTGTACTGATTTGTTAACCTATCCCTGGTTGCTAGGTGAGGCTGTAAAGACGCAAAACACCTTTTTACTGGATAAAACAACAATTACAGTGACAAAAATAGTAATTTCATTACAGTTAGTTCTAGGCACTCTGCAATCATCTTTCCAAGCCAACCTAATTTGAATATCTGGCCAGATAACACCAAATTAGTCTGAACAAGTGAACAACTGTGTTCGTTCGTGCACCAAAAGTCACCAAAACGCCTCTTGTACATCTGGGGCCGGTCCTATCAGTATGGGGTTGATTTGGGTCCGGATTTAACTGATTTTTCGATTCAATCCCAAAATATTTGGATTGGCTTACTCCCATTTTGAATCCAATCTTATCAATCATTTTTGAATCGGGATTAACTTATTAATTTTTTCCAGCAGAAGATTGGAAGTATGCAAAAGTTGTACCTGTTCACAAAAAAGGTTGCAAATTTAGTGTTTCAAATTATCGTCATGCTAGCCTACGTTGCTCATGTTCTAAAACAATGGAGCCAATAGTTGATGAAGCAATTGCTAAATTTCTGGACGCGCAAGCTTTAATATCTAACCGGAAGCATGGTTTTCGCCCAAAACTATCTACTGTAACTCAGTTACTGCAAACACTAAGCGAGTGGACACTGGAAGTTGATAACAAAAGGTTTGTGGGCATACTGTACATAGATATTGCTAAAGCTTTTGACTCTGTCTCACATGAAAAGTTAATGATAAAGTTAAAAGCATATGGCATAACCGGAAAATTGCTGTGTTGGCTTAAAGCTACTTATTTGGCAGAAAACAGTATTTTGTAGTAAGAGATTCACAATCTGAAACTGCAAATGTTGTATCCGGTGTTCCTCAAGGCTGTATTCTAGGGCCGTGGTTATTTTTAATTTTTATAAATGGTATTGAAAATTGGCTCGAGTTTATGTCTGCCCAAATTTTTACCTCCCTCAACTTAGCAGTCCCGCTTTTTGAGTCAAGGCTCAAACTAATTGAGACAGTACGTTTATGCTAAGAATTAAATGAGACATTGTTTATTTTAATTGAAACAATGATTTTTAATTCACAATGTTTAAAACATATGTGGGTCTGCTAATTTGAGGTGTACAACTGTACAGTCCCACTTTTGAGTCACGCCTTTAAACTTTGCCGTTGTTTCTGGCGTAAATTGCAACAAATGAGACACACATTGATTTGCGTTTATATACCCATATTCCTCGGATATTTAGAAAATAACTCAAATTCCTTGTTATATGGATGGTCATTGTTTCATAGCTAGCCTTTGGCTTAGCTATTAGTGGACGGGGGCTCAATGACAGTTTGTGTTGATACCATAGGTGAAACCATTGGTGTGGCTGGCGAAAAAAGTGGGGGTGGGGGTTTGAAAAAAGTAGGGAGGGGGTTTGGCAAAAAAGGGGATGGGGATCGAAAAAGTCGATTTGGGGGGAGGGGTACGAAAAAAATCGATTTTTCGTTAAAAAGCTGAAAAATGTTCTCAATTTTCAGCTGATTTTAGCGATTTTTAATGTAATTAAGCAAGTTTAGCAATTTTTCGCTGATTTTTTTAAAAATTTTCAAATTTTTGGCTAAAAATTTGCGAACATTTAGGTAGGGGGTTGGAAATTTTTACGGGGGGGGGTCGGCCGCAGGCCGATTTGGGGGGAGGGGTAGAAAAAATTTTTAGGGGGGGGGAGGGTCCGCGACCCCTCCATTTCTACTTTGTATCCACAATATCTATTGTCAGCCATCCAATCCTCTGGATATAGCAATCAAATTTGTTGCTAGCTGTCCATTTGAATTTGATGGCTTCCAATAAAAAAGGATTGAAACCCTTTTTATTGGGCTTAAACCCTACCATCGGTACCCCCAAAGGTACGTAATGGCCGAAAACGATTCCTTCCACTGTTGTGTAACCAGAAGCAGTAGTAACAATTATGTCAGAAAATATTGACATGAATTTTGAAAAAGTTGTTTGTTTCTTTCCTTTATATAGTACTCGTTGCGTTATCAGCGTATCGAGTACTTGCGTAACGCAGGTTACTGCTTGAAGTGGTTGAGCTGGATGAAACCTACTTGGCTGATGCAGCAAAATTCATGGGGTCAAACAGTGCGGCTGTCTGTGGCAGAATTTGGATACCCATATTGAAATGTTCATAACGTGCTCAATGTTGGGCGTTATACAGAGATCTATGCATCGTTTTGAAGCTCATAATGAGCTACGTCGTTTTATGAAATCAAATCTTGGAAAACGCAGTTCTGTCAACCAGTTAATCCACATGTGCATATATACATTTTAATATTTAAGGGGGGCTACTTAAATCAAAAACTCGGCCTTCACGGATTTCGCTCAAATTGTGCCCATTGATACTCTCTAGGGCCGCACAAAATCCACTGAAATTTGAGATAATTTCGTCCAAGAATTGAAAACTTACGTCCATTCAAAATTTCCAATTTCTATGGAAAATGGCCTAAATCCGGAACTTCAGCTTTTTCGCTTCTAACAACGATAACTTACCCAAATCAAAACCAATAAAAAGTTCTGTAGCTAATTTTGTAGCTAAGACTTGTTCAGCTCATCAAGAGCTTTCGAATGATATCAATGTTGTGGGTATTGGAGAAAATCTTCAAAATCCGGAAAATCTGGTTTTCGCGAAATCCTGGAAATGAGTACATTTTCAAAGAGTTTATTTTTTACAAAAGTTGTTCAGCTCGATAAGAGCTTTCGAATGATGACCATCCGTAACGGTGCCCGTAAGCGGTAATTCTAGCGAGGGTCGAAACGTTAAGATCATCTGGCAACCCACAGCTTCAAGGCTGCGAAAATTCCTCCGCGTTTTGAACTAGAACGAGTCCGCAGCCTAAAGTTTTTACACTAGGGACGCCTGCCGATTTGTTTGCTGAAATATGTAATGAACTGAGCAAGATTAAACTGAGAATTTGTTTGGTTTGATTTGATTTGACTCTCCCTTCCAAACTAGGGTCTATGATCACAAATGGGATCGTTTCAGTTGAGGGTTCACTTACACCGAAGGTTAGCACGTTTGCCTGATTAGACAAACTTAGGTACCAGATTCCCAAACGGTGGTTTGCCAAAATCGAGAATCTCTACAGCCAACCTATTAGGGGTACTGTCGTGAGTTCGTTTAAGTAGGGGTCGTTTGAATGATCGCAACAGGATCGTCTTCAGCAATGAGATCGCAACAGGATCTGTGTCAGCAATTAGATCGCTACAGGATCTTGTTCAGCAAAAAGATCGCAACAGGATTTGTCTCAGCAATTAGATCGCAACAGGATCTCGTTCAGCAAAGAGATCGCAACAGGATCTGTGTCAGCAAGACTGTACCTATCTGAGTCTAGTTGAATACTCAACAATTTATTAATTAATAACAGGTCTCGATATATCTCAAGAATAATGATATTAACAATAAGGCAATTTAACGGAGATACTAAACAGTGACTGATCAAAACAGTTATTAAATTATTGACAATACACAGTGAAGGTACAGGGTACCACGGTTGCCAACTCCTTTTGTTAATTAATATTTTAAATTGACCAATATTAGGGAAAGAATAATTAACAAATATTGGACTACTGATCCTTTCTTTATTTCTCTTCTCTCGCTATTACTATCAAGACCTAAACTTCACTCTAAGCTACCCTGGGTTCCTCTTCTTCAGGTATTGATTATAGGGTGCAGTCAGGTATAGTGCGTGTGAGTGTGTGTTTAAATTAAACTGACTTCCTTATCCGACTACGTTCAAAATAAACTACAAACAACAGTGAATAATTAACTGATAATTAACTAAATTTAAAGATATTATAATCCTGTTCCGGGAATGGGTGAGCGGGCTTAGGTCTGGTATTAAGGATTCTCAAGGAATCCCACAGATCTAAGGCGGCTATTGGACGGTGGAGAGTACAGACACAGGGATTGGACTAGGCGGGGAGTTACCAGGAGATGCCCGAAATATAATTAATATAAATTAATCTGTAAGTTAATTTAAATGTCTTCACGGAAATCTTCTTCTGAGAGTAGTTAACTATTGACCAAGAGGGTCTAAACCAGAGACAAAGTGGGGGCGGCGGCTCCCGAACAGGAAAGGGCTGAGACAATAATTTGAGACATTTCTAGTTTGGCCTCTTTTAGAAGAATTAACAAAAGTTATGTAGATAGTTTTCCGGTAAGTTCTTTAGACAGGTTCGCTTCTGCAGGTTCAACCAACAAATGACCAGGTTCGTGTCGACAATGTCTCTGCCTTAAACTCCTAATCAATAAGTTCCGATTCCAATGTAGCTTCCGATTCTCTGAACTGGTTCCAAACAATGACCAAATTAATCCATTAATATCCAAATTCAGTTATCCGAACTCAATCTACATCTACTGATATGCACCGTCTTCAGATTAATCCTCTCAGTGATCACAGGATCAGGTTCCTACTGATATGAATCTTGGCAGGACACGCTCACGAGGAACCTGAATCAAATGGGTAAAACCCATTAATACAGGATATGTGTGCGGGAGTTAAACCCAGCAACCATTACTCACTTTAGATGGCTTTCTGCACTAAAAGTTGGAACTTCGTTAATTTTGAACGACATTTTGGATCTAAACGATTAGAAACAATATAGTTTTAGGCCGCTTGGCGACTAGACAAGGATCAGTTGCGCGTTACTCATTTAGTATGAACAAAATTCAACTGAATACGGAGTTTGGACGATTTTCTGCCTTGTGATGCAGAAAATCGCCAATTCAACACGATTCTTTCACAGATATTCAATTTACTTTAATTAGACTCGGAATGGGAACTTTAAGCATTTAGGGGACAGGAAAGCACCCGTTTCCTGCACAAAACTAACATTAATCGCAAAACAAAAGAGATTTCTAAATCTTACATACTGATTGACATTATCATATTAACTAACATCATGTTAACTAACTATTATTTGTATATTTTCAGGTATTATTTTTACTGCTTACGTACTGCTATTTATAATATGTGTCATTCGATTCCATCATCAGTTTCCAGTATCATTAAACATTCAGGATTCGTTCTGTGAAACTACGTCTCAGAAACACTGCGTTCGGCGGAAATCAATTAACGTGAAATGTTTGTGAAAAGTTTGAGTAGAGGTTCTCGGTAAAGATGCGAAACAGAGTGAAATTGGTTGCTAGATGGGTAAGAACAAGCGAGGGCACGAATGACACAATTCTACCGACTGGTGCGTCTGGGCAATGAGTTCTTGAGTTCTATCGTACAGAACACTAAAATATCAACTTAATTTTGCGAAACAGACCAGCACGAAGTCCCTGTTTGCGATTCGTCCGCTCCTTAAACACAGGACTACCTACGCGGACGAATCGAGGACCACCTGGTACTTACAGCCTATTCCGGGAGTCCCCGTGACTCTGAATTAAGCTAACTACCTAATTTGCATATTAGAACGATACGACAGTGGACACTCGTTCACGCTGGTTAGCATTTCCACATCCTTCCAGACATCAACCCGTTAGTGGACAATCAACCATTTATTCACAATTATACAATTTTCCTGCTTATTATGTGAGTTTGGGCAGTTATACCGGTGTTAATCTCATGCACCAGATGAGAGTTGGTATACTATCAATATTAGGATAATCTATGAAATTAGCAACATCTTGACCTCGTATAACCTTTATTTTAACTAACTATGCTAGTTTTGACATACTTTCAGGTTTGGAAAGCCATAACCAACCATTACGACTGGTACTCCGCTATACGGTATTTGCATATTCTGGATTATCTCAATTCCATTATTCATATTATTAGCAGGCGTCTGATCAGCTCAATTAACATATCAACGAGTTTTTTGAGGGTTATTCCAATAGTGGTGTTTCTGAACAGTAATTATTTGAATGAAACTATATTAAGCAGGATTAAGAGACCGAAAACCATTAATTGAACAGATTCTTGACTACGATTTACACAAGCTTGGCCATCCTCACAACCCCTATCGTACAAGGGGAGTTTCCGCGAGTTGCCGGTCAAACAGTCAAAGCATTCATTCCTCAAGAATACAAAACATAACGGCTGTTGTACATTTTACGGGGACAGAAACTCCTGCAGTGCGTTAATTGCCCTTTTTCCACTTAAGTCAAAACTCAGAAACAATAGAGAGCTGAGAATGGTAGGTCAAAGACAATGACCTAAACTACTGTCCCCGTAATATGAATAGAAAAGTGAAATCTGTCCCCGCACACTAAATAGACTTTATGAAAATGACATTTTAATAATTACACTGAGAAGCGAACGACATGTTTAACACCCATTGTCCTTTCTTCCCTAACTTACAAAATTCCTGTTTTTAAGGAACATGTACCAATGAGAAAGAAGAAGAAAGTCATGTACTGTCCAAAACTGGCTATATAAGTAAAATCAAGACTTTACATCATAAAGTTTCCATACAACTAAAAAACTGACTGTTTCTCTGCTCTCCGCATTATAAACCTTATATGTTAGTTAAGATTAAATAATTATTAAATAGTAATGCCATTTTAAAATTAATTTTATTACATCAAATACTAATTAAAAGTTAATCAAAATATAAAACTCTAAAAATTATTTTAAATATACAAATTTGTCAATAAATTAAAATTTAAGTGTTTAAAACTATTAACTTAACTTAACGAAAGTTTTAAATTATTAACTCCATTTAATTTGCGGGGACACATTTTACTTGCCTATTCATTTTACGGGGACAGTCGTTAAGGTCATCGCCTTTGACCTACCCTTCTCAGTTCTCTATTGTCTCTGTGTTTTGACTTAAGTGGAAGAAAGGCAATTAACGCACTGCAGGGGTTTCCGTCCCCGTAAAATGTACAACAGCCAACATAACATTCAACATTCATACAAATCGGACATTTCTGAAAATTGATTAATTTCGGAACCTCACGCTCCATGAGGAGTTTACCAGAATAACCGTCTTACGTAAATTTTAAGAACGCATTCATACATTAACTACACATATTTCTAATAAATATCTAACTACTAAAAATACAGATTACTTAACTAAATCCTAATTCTATGTGCGTATTTGGCTACCAATTTTAAACTTTGTTGAGCTCGAGTTTGGCTTTTGCAATTCTACAGAATTGCCTTATAAAAGAAATTTTGTGAAAAATTGAACCTTGCAAGTTTGGTGAAAGTTTTGAGGAAAAGATTGGATGAAAGCCAGTGAGTAATAATTGCTCGGCAATTATTACTAACAACAAAGATTAAATTGAATAAGTTAAATACACGATTAATTGAAGATTACAAAACTGAGGAAGCCGGCCATTCCTCTTAGAACTACTTGATATTTAAATGATTAAAAGTGACATTAACTCATGGATTTAGAATTTGTTTAAAATAACCTATACAACTTTGTTACCTAATAATTTTGAAGCCGACCTAAAGCTGAAATAAAACATGATATAGAACTGGTGTTTTAAAATTATATTGTCCTTTTGTGAAGTTCATGACCGGCAACTCCTAGTTGCCGGCTGTGGGGAGAGCAATTCTGCTAACTAACTTATTAATTTCAGGGCCGTAGCAAAGGGGCCCTCTATCTCAGATTCAGAGGTTGGGTCCCGCTCAGAATCCCGTTAAATACTACAAAAATAACCCTGAAAAGTGACAACGAAAGAGAGAAGAAAAAGGAATACTTCAATAAGAAAAGAAACATAATTTGGGCGAAACAAGGCCGTGGCTTGGCGAAATAGAAACAAAAATAAAGAAAGAGTGGACATGTCTCAAGACCTCCGTCGAACGGGAGGAGTTTACATGAGCTGCCCTTAATTTTAAAATCATAAAATAACAACAAAATTAAAGAATAAGGAAATTAAACTGGCTCGAAAGCCCATCATGCTAGATAACTTAAATTTGGCCATAAGGCCGAAAATACTGAAAAATCGGGGCTTAAAGGCCCAAAAAATACAAAACGTTGGCCTCCTGGCCGTGACTTGGATTCAGAAAAAGGATGGCCATGTGGCCTTAAAATATAAAAAAGGGTCGAAAGGCCAAAATACAAATATATATAAAAATTTGGCCAAAGGGGCCACAATATAAAGTCCTAACTTTTTGTCCTAGGCAGCAAATTAAGGCCGGACATAAAAGGTCCGTGTGGCCACTCAAGTTGTAAGTGCTCAGGTATAAGCTCAGTCTTTCTCTCTTGCACAAGAGCCAGAGAGATCCCTACATTTTTTTGGAAATTGGGGGTGTGTACTGCTATTTTCCCGTGTCACACTAGTGACACGAGAAGCAGTACACGGGGGATATGAGGACATTTTGCGGCCACTCTCGGCCGTGACTAAATGAGCACTGATTGAAATTTCGAAAGTTGGGGGCGAGCGGCAGCTCGCTGACAGTTTGTAATTAGCGCAGCGGCTTTAATTTTGAAGGAAAGCTTCTAGAAGTTTCTAGAAACTTCTAGAAGCTTCCTATTTTTTACACAGAAAGCTCCAGGCTCTTTTTGGCCTGGAGTTCAGTTGGGGGCTCAGATTAATGATAATGGCGAAATATTGCCCCCAAAAGATGAAAAAATGCGCACATAGTTATTCCTACGTATTTTCTAAGTAAATAAAAACTATTTTAACGAATTCTACATACTTAACTACCTAAGTTTAGTTTCATTCTTGTTAGTTTAATTTATTTTTGGGGCAATTAGGCCCCCTCCAAACCATAGAATTTGGGAAAAAGTGTGTACTAACTCTCTTTTCGAGAGGCAATTCTTCTGTTGGACTGAGGCCAGCCCAAAGTTCAGGTAAGGACAGCCTCACCTAGGGAGAGGAACGAATGGCCGTAGTAGTAAGAGCTTACTACTACGGTGTCTGGGAGGCAGACAGCTTCCCAGACAATAGGACTGGACTTAACACAAAGGTTGTGTAAGTCTTAAGTTAACACAAACCTTTTGAAGAGACCGAAATTACGAAACAGGAACATTTTCACTAAAACATTTTCGATCATAACTGTCTCAATTTTGGGAGTTGGAAAATAAAATTGACATTTTTGGAATCAGCGAGGAATTGCCGTTCGATTAAGCCTAAGTCATGTTTCCATATAAAATTTTGATCATTACGTAATTATTACCTAATTAACACTAATTAACCCTAATTAACGCTAATATTGTAACTCATATTGTGACTAATTTAACCTAACTAACATCAAAAATGGAGAATTAAAGATAAATGACATTAAATATAACTACCTACGTTTATATATCATTACCTACGCATATTTAGCTACATATTACTGTAATTAATACTAAATCCACCTAATAACTACTATATACTGAACCATCTTCATATGACTATGCCTGATAATAGACTGAAATTGTTGCTTGCTGCTAAAGAGAAATTAAACGTTTTCTTCGATCACATTAAGACTTTTCCTTTCTATTTCCGGATAATTGACAATAGGCTATTAACTGCCTGATAATAGGATCTAATGAAAAGGCACCAGCTTTTCAAAAATGCACAGATACTTGGGATTTCTGTTATTAACTGCTTAAAACAGGGTTAATGAGATTCTAATGAAAAGGCACCCGCTTTTCATAAAGGAGTAATACTAGGGAATTTCTATTGAGATTACCTAATTGAGTAATATGTGTATCAATTTGCAATATTGTTCTTTCAGTATTAATAGCACTCCTGGCCCTATAATGTGGATTTAACTAATCTTCCCTTTTGTTTCACGAGGAATTAATTTGTATTTTAGAGATTGGCAACCCTGTTCTTAATTACAAATGACCACAAGTACAGCTTGGACATTCATTCATACAAGATACAATCATAAAATCTTCAACTTGAGCCATTTTCTGAGGTCTTCTTTGCCATTTTCGGACGATGATTGATCAAATCCTTCCTTTTTGGATTAATTCTTCAAAACTTGACATTTTTGTTTAACCAATTCCATTACAAATAGCTTTGGGTCATTTCAAGGTCACAACAAGTCTACAAGCACCAACGTAATTTTAGGCTACAGGCTCACCCGTTTGACACAGGCAGATGCTGTCCAACTTTTTCGTAGCTTCATACTGAAGCAGCTGCCTGAGGACATGCGTATTGTTGGTTTTGAAATTGAAGTTCAACTCTACCTGGAGGAAATAAGCACGATAAGGGTCGATTAAACCGGCCAATCCGATCAGACCCGCTACGAGCTGTGGCTACCAGCTTTGGAAATGTGGCCAGGCCTGCAGGTAGTTCAACGCATATTCCTGCCCGCCGACAAACAGTATAATAGGGTGTTGCTGAAAATTCACATGAAAGAAAAGACCCTTAAGCTCTGCAACAATTACAAGACTGAAAACAAGCCCGTTATTTTCAGACATAAGGACCGCTATTTAAGCAATCTGAAATAAGAAGTTTGTTATGGTTGAATATAGTCTTGGAACAAAGCACAAGCCTTTCCTTTGTTCTTAAATAATTAAAAGCAGATGTTTGTCCTTCTACGAAAACAAAGGATTCGGATTTTTAATTTCGATGAAACTGCTAGCATGTTCTCACAGTTTTATGCAGTTGGATTTCTAGGCTATGCTATGATCGCCCACATGATTTCTTAAAAGTTAAGCTTAAATTTCAACTAATGATTGTGTCTACCTTGGAGACCATGAAATAGATTTGAGCTTACCAAGGTCCATTGCACTCAATTCAAGTCTGTTATGAGTTATTTGGGAGACAAAATGGCTTAGTATTACTTTCCAACCCGTCTCAGCTTCAAACCCAACTGTATCCCTTTCCAACCTAACTGTATCACTTTCCAGCCTAACTGTATCACTTTCCAACCTACGTGTCTCACTTTCCAACCTAACTGTTTCACTTTACAACCTTAATGTCACACTTTACAACCTTAATATTTCTTTTAGCAAAATCAACAAATATAGTGCATAACAATTCTAGAAGCGACAATTTCACCGTACACAGGGTCACATGATTATTGATTTTAAGTGGTAGAAAACTTCAAACGGCACAATCTAATTATACGGCATGCGTAGCTTAAGTAGTACTGCATTATTTGTTTTCTGCAAGAATGACAACTTTTGGAAGCCAAAATGTGACCAAACTTGGCTATATTTCATCAGAGAGAAAAGATAAGAAACGAAAGCTAGATCATAAAAGGAAATTCCCCTGACGGCTCATGTCAGGGAAATCCCTCCTGACAAAATTAAGTGTTGTATTAGTTATGGAAGTCCTGAAAATGGCAGTTTGGGTTGTCCAGCGACGTCGTGGTTGAGGCTAAGAAATGCTGAGCGATACTGTTGGATCTGGTAGGCTTGATTTCTAATAGATCCTGAAGTTCTTCAGGAGTTAGCAATCTTCTCTGCAATCCTTTATTGGAGGACTCTGCGGCGACTGAAGAGCTTGCAGCTGGCAAGCTTGCTTCCGTCGCCGATGGAGGTGCACCAGTTGCACCCGTGGCTTCAGCAGCTTGGGCAGGCATGGTTGTTCTTCGGGTTTTAGGCGGGCTCCTTGAAGTCATGCAGTGGTAGTGCTGAGAATCCCACCGCTGCCACTAGATGTAACGTCGCGGAGTGCTTGCCGATGTAAAGTTTAAGTTAGCAAGAGTATATTAAAACGACAGGCCCCTCACTTGAGAGGAAAGCACTTATAGTTGAGCAGTAATCAGAGATAATTAATGGCAACATCTCACTTAAGAGGAACCCATACAGTACAAACCTCACTTAAGAAGGGAGACAGATTTGCCGAATACAGCGCATTTGTATACTCGTCCTAAAAACGTGTTTTGGCTAAAAATCGTTGTTTTTGTTATAAAATGGTAAAAATTGCTTAAAAATTGCTTTCAAAAGTACCCCTAAGAAAAATTGCTGTCACAAGGGATGCCCAAATTTGACTAGAAATTAGACGAAACTAAGATCACATGTAACTATCGTGGTGTGCGATGTCGGGAAATGTCGACCCTAACCAACTGAAAAATAGATTTTTAAATAACACAATTTCCTGTCGAAATTCACCAAAGTAACCAACAAGCTCCGAACGATAACCTTCAAGAAATGATTCAAATAAACCAAACAAAACTTGACAAACGAAAGCAACTTTACAAAAGTTTACCAGATTCACAGAAACCCCAAAAATTCGCCAGCGAAACTCTACGGAAACCCTCGGCTATATGCCAACTCCGCTCCCTTAAAACTGCCAGTTGAAGCGTGTACTTCTTTTTGAAATTAGCTAATGGACTGATATATTTAGGCAAGACCTGACAAAATACTGAGCGTTTGTCAATGTCAGTTTAAATGTTTCTTGTGAGCAAGTTTCTTGTGAGTGTTAACTTCACAGAACCTAATGTACCGAAAATTACTCCAACTTTTCCCTCCCGGGGTGGGGGTCCGAAATGCTCGCCCTATACTACTGATGTTGGAAAATCTAGGTAGTCTTTGGCCACGTAATAGTATTAGGTTTGATGCAAAATAGTCTACAGTTTTAGAGAATTCCACGTTGCGAAGCATCATGTGGAGCCTTCGCAAGGTGGTGGTGTCGGTCAGAAACTCGACATGGCACGCATACAAACTTCGCTGTGCACTGAACGCTGTGTGCACGCTACAGTGCCCAAATTTTGCAGAGATTTGTCCTGACATATAGTACTTTGATATCAAGTAAAATAATCCTTAGATCAATGTATACTTCTAAGCCTATCCAGATTATCAACCACAACCAGAAAATGAATAGCCAAATGAAAATGCAAACTAAATATGAATTAAAATAAAAGTGCAGGCAATGTGATATATACTGCTGAAAACAGAAGACACACTAAAAAAATTTTTAAAACGAGAGAAAGTATAGAAATGTAAAAGGTGTTCCTATGTACTTGAAATTTAGTTAATTTTAAAGAAAAACTTTATCATACAATAAGCGAATAATAGAAATGGGATTTTCAGTGAACCACCGAGGAAACTTTCATAATTGGTCAAAGTCTTTCGGCCCTAATCCCTCAGGCCCTGACCAATCATGAGTGTGAAACATAAAAGAAGGCCTATACTATTTATAGGCCATGGCGGGATTAGGAGCAGAATACTCATCGTCAGAGAGATCCAGTACTTTTGAATAATAAAAAGCGATTAAACGTTGTTATAATTTTTGTTTGTACCGGTTAGGCCAGCCCCTCATCTGAGGGACCAGAGTGTACTGACCGAAATCCTACCCGATGAACAAAGTATCTGGCACTGGTTTAACTAGGTTATAATAATGGCACAAAAGTTTCCAGAATTCGATTTCCTTCATTTTAACAGGACCGTAAAATTGAATAAAACAGTTTGATGGG
Organism: Trissonchulus latispiculum; assembly: GCA_030248195.1. Classification (NCBI taxonomy): domain Eukaryota; kingdom Metazoa; phylum Nematoda; class Enoplea; order Enoplida; family Ironidae; genus Trissonchulus; species Trissonchulus latispiculum. The sequence goes on from JASAND010018789.1 coordinate 53,636, forward strand.
TGAATTTGCCCTGTTGTATACAAATTTATCACGACTTTCACTGAATTTATGGGGTAAAAGCCCCAGTCCTACATTGAATTTTTCGAGTGAGCATTTTGGTGAAAGACCATTCAGCATATCATTTTCGATTATTAATAGATAGGGGGCCTGAGCCCAAGTTACACAGGGGCAGAAGCCCGAGTTACAATGGGGCCGAATCCCAAGTTACATACCAGATGGAAGTTAAGGAGTGCATAAATATTAGTAGTAGTACTTATGTTTCAATTAATCATATGCAATCAAGAATTCAACACGGTGCACTCACAAGACTATTTCCATTCGATGTCAATTTTACTTTAGACAATAGTTACCCACTTACATAATACATTAGTTTTCCAGTAACATAAAACCTTATAAAGCAAAAATTAGCAAATATGAGGATTATGTCCAGTGGTAGCAAAAGTTAGAACAAAAGATCATTCATAATTGGATATAGTTAGCAGGGAAGCAGTTGTCATTCTGGCTCTGTGACGGTCACAGACGGCTATTGACTAGACTGCCTGGGAATAACTGGTGAGCTAACGACCGAATTCTGGATTGTGGTACTGTTGGCAGAGGTAAAGGTAGATGGTAAGTTCCAATTCTTCATTCGTTTTACGAAAGGTCGGTTGCTGAGTTTGGAAAGAACCATGGGCAGAGTATCGACTGTACATGTACCCGTAGAGGTACTGAGAACAGATCTTCCAAAAGAACCAGTCTATAAATCAAGAACTAATAAAATAGATAGATAATATACACAGCATATTGAGGCGATATAAAATATGGAGAAATATAAATATAAATGGAAATTAGCAAAAACAAATGAAATACAACTAGTTTTGAATATACAAAGTGTCAATTAAAAGAATGCAAAGTGTGTGCTATTACATGACCTATTCGATAACAGGGAAACTGAAATTAGGTTTGTGGACTAGTCTACCTTAATTATTCCCTCCTTTTGCTTGAGGACACCAGTTGAGCGACCGCGCATGAGAATAAATTCCAAAAATTTTCTTTCTGCATCTAGCGCAGGTGCCGAATGACGACGAAGTTGAATCGACTTAAGACGACGTGGTTTGCGATCCTGGTTCAGAGATTTCAGACGGGAAGCATTAGTGAAAATGCGAGCCAGGCAATCACGAGAATAAAAAGCAGCAATTAGACGATTTTTCGAAGGGCTATCTAGCCAATGGACAATTTCTATATCAGTATCCTTGATTTTATCATCCGTTTCGGCAGGAAACAGATTGTAATTGAGGAATTCGATTAGCGCAGATTTAAGTTCAGACCGAATTTTGATGCGGCTGTGATTAGCTTCTAGAGTGAGATCAATCTCTAGATTGGCAATGCTGACCGAATTAGAGGCGACAGATCCCTCAAGCGCCTGAATTCTAGACAAAATACTAGCCCGGTGATAAAACTGGTCATTTTCAGCCGCTTTCACCTAGAAGTCTTGGGCAAAAGAGGGTTAACTCAGGTCTTATGAGCTGTGGTTAATCAAATCAGGCCAAATTTTCTCCAATGAATGCGCTAGGTTTCTGCCACAACTTGCACTTGAATTCATTCAGCCCTGCGTTCGCAGGGCTAAATCATGTTATCGATACTGTTGCTGTTATTTGGTGCATTTAAAAGATGTGAGTTTATTACTCCAGAGTACTCTGGCAGAATCGTCTGAAACTGAAACTCGTCTGAAAATCGCTTGCACATTACAAGCCCGCGACTTTACCAAGATGTGCGGGAAGTTAGGTGACTAATAAGTCTCGCTCTAGTGTTTAGAAATGCTAGATTGCTTTCTCGAAGTACGGTTGAAGATCGCTCCAAAATGTTCTAAGACAGTTGCAAGCGCATACTGAACGAAGGATGCGTCATATCGAAAACGGATTTCATACTAGGGTTCAGCACGCAAAGAACCCCTATAAGCACTTTTTCGACAAAATCGGAGACAAATACTTTTTTGACCCATTTTTACTCCGCTTACCTAGCTTTTCAGGCCTAAAAACACAAAACGTGAGCTATAGCACACTAACCAAAAAACCAAAACCCTCGTAACTTAGCCACACTTTGCACCTATTAGAGCCTAATAACTGGTAAAAAGCTGGGGTAGGTTAGGGGCTGCCAATCTTATTAGGTCGCAAATGGCACACGGCACATCGCACATTTCAAAATTTGACCTATTATTGCTGCAGAAGTAAGCAACGCTCAAAAACCGGAATGCTTTTATTATTTAGTACTAGTAACAATTAACACTCGTGGCCACAACTTTCTGAATTGGTCAAACCGTTTTCAAGCTTTTTGAAAAACTCATTTTTTGAACCAAACTTTATACTTTGGCGTCCTGCCGAAAACGGTATATATATATATATATATATATATATATATATATATATATATATTATATATATATATATATATATATATATATATATATATATATATATATATATATATATATATATGAGATATATTGTAGCTCGCCCTAAACTTTTTTAATTTGATATGTTGGCTAACATTGGGAAAAAGTAGCTCTCTCCGACGATGTCGGGTCAACTCATTCTTAGCCTCCCCCCAAATGCTTTATAACAGACATTTGAAAAGTTATACAAAGTTATGTTAAATATAAATCTTAACCTAGTGCTCTACAACAGTGAAAATGTCATAACCCTGGTATAAGAAGCAATACTGTCTGCAAAAGTTTAAGAATTTTCAGAGGAACATTTCATTGAATTGTAGGCCTGCTCCGCAGAAGGCTTTCCTTTTATGTTATCATTATACTGTAAATAGGTGATGTTGCAACTCCTTCGGCTTTGTTGTGTTGGACCCACCATTCTGGACAGATCTTGTTTTGAGAGCGTTGGCGATACATGACCAAAATGTCGTTCTTTGTGACCAAAGTGATTCATCTTGCCAAATTGTTGCCAAATTGTCTGCAAAAGGCTGACATGCTTTTGCAGTCCTTTGTTCATTTTAGACATGTTGGGACCATACCTGAACGGGAGGTCCAATTTTACTGACCCTTGTGGTAGCAAATTTGGGTACCCCTTGTGAGAGCGATTTTTTAGGGGTACTTATGAAAGCGATTTTTAAGCGATTTTCGCCATTTTTTAACAAAAACAGCAATTTTTTAGCTAAAACACGTTTTTCGGACGTTTCTTAGCAAAATTTAGTGATTTTAAGAGATAAATTCCGGCGAAGCCGGAAAATTTTTGGAAGTTTTAGTCATAAAACCCATTTTTTGGGCAATTTTCAATTGTTGCATGCTTCACGTAACATGCATAAGAAATGCATGAAAACAGGTTTGATTCAGACGAACTTGCAGAAATGTTGTACACTTCCTATAGAGACTGGTTTCTGACTTAGAAGCAAACCTTTGTTTATTTACATTCTAGAATCTATATGGTAAATATGCACAGCCTATGTAAAACCACGCAGGACACGCTTTCATGCAACCAGCATTAAATTTATGTGTAGAGCATGCTAAGTTTATTAACCGAGCAAATTTAAGAGACCTGCTGCGCTGAGGCGCAGCAGGAAAAAGGGTACAAATTTCTGTTACAAATCGCAATGCCAACCAACTGCTCTACAGCAGAAAATAACTTTACTGTGTAATTCACTCTGCCCGAGCATGTCAATTTTGCCAAGACCAAACTGGTGAGCATGCAGGTCGAGGGTAGATGTATCTCGATGCATAGTCTGTCTGTTATGGTTGATTTAGTCTGTCAAGCTTGCCAGTCTGTCAACCGTGAATACTACGCTGTGGATATCATAGACAATTTACCCCAGTCTTTATATGACAGTCTAGTCAGATTCAGATAGGTTCACCCAAAAGGCTACTCTGGGAGTGATTCTGACAAATCCTGATAACGGTACAAACGATTATCAGAATATCAAACCATGAATTTACCTCAACAATTTTAAGTATTACTGTGATTGTCTGTTGTGTAAGATTGTATCACGAAAGTTTGCTTTACTGGGTTTGTTACAATTTACACTATTCTTTTTCACACACTTATTGAAATTTTAATTTACACTTACATGGCAATCCTGGATTAGAAATGCTATGAGTCAAAACGTTAACCTGTTAACTGATTCAAAATTTATGTCAAAACTACAAGCTTAGTCAACCAGAAATTAGATAATCACTTCTGCGACTTCGATCGCTTTGTTAAAGTAATTCTATGGTTTGGCGGGCTCAACATCCCTGATGTTTCAATTCCGTCCATAAAATTGTCGTCAACGCTGCTTCGATCCAGTTCAATTTGGAAATGTTGCATGATGGCAGCAAACATCAGAAAAACCGTTTGTCTCCCAATCCATTTTCCTGGACAATGTCGTTTTCCGAAACTAAAAGAACTGATTTTTTCCACCAGCTCTTGATCGATTTTCAAACCATCGATGGGATCACTGAGCAAAAATCGGGTGGGATCGAAATCATGCGGTCGACTGAAAACGCTGGGATCGCGGTTCATCGCCCACAGATTTGGAATCACGTGGGAGCCTGGACGAATCACGTGACCTCTTAGTCGAACCTCCGTTGTAGTAGCGTGGGCCAGTCCTAGAGCAGAGGTTGAAGCCCATCTCAATCCTTCGTAGACGCAGCACCGGGTGTAGGGTAACTGATCCGATAGTTGGGGTAATCGATCGGCCTCAATCAGTTCATCGATTTCTTGATGAACCCTGGCCTGAACTTCCGGATAAACTGCCATAATCAGAAGCAGCCATTCAGTATTCTCGGCTGTGGTGAAAAAGCCGCCATCAAACAGATCAATTGCGATCGATCGAACGACTTCTCGCTCTTCCGCAGTTGGTTTTATCGATTCGCACTGACGCAAACTGTCCGCAATTGTTACCACCCTATCGCCGGGATTATATCTGGCCACCTGTCCTAGAATAAACTCAACAAATTCTTCCAAGATCTTTATCAATCGTTTTTTGTCTTTACTGAAGTACGGGGCCAACCAAGGAAAATAGTCTAAAATCCAAAATTTTGTAGACAGTTCTTGAATAAAAGTAGCTGGAACGGTAAACAAAATGTCCAAATAAGGATCAGTAGGGTTGTACTGGTTTCCAAAAGTTAGAGAAGACATGAGCGCCCCAGCGCAACGCATTAATTTTTCCTTACTCACCAATGGCCGTTCAACGTCATTCGACCACTGGTCAATCAGCCATTCCAGGCAAATCTGGGCTTGCTGCTGCAGGCCCAGATTTCCGCTGCTGGAAAACAGCCCCAGGGCTTTCTGGGCAATTTTTCTGGACTCCATCCATCGTTTTCCGCTGGCAAACATCAAATTCCGCTCTCCTACCTGTCTCATAATCTGGGCCATGAATGTATCACTCCTGGCGGAGAATTCCGGGCGCCGCAGTGCCTCTGTCGCCGCTTCGACTGAACTGAGTACCACTATGGTTTGACAACCCACTCTCAACTGAAATACGTCTCCGTATCGCCGAGACAACTTAGCATAAAGTTTACGCAAAGAGTGCTGATGCAACAGCGCTGGTAAATATCCAATAAAAGGAAGACCCCAAGGACCCGGCGGCTTAACCCTTCTATTTAAATAGTATTTGCAAACTAGATAGGTGCAAAGTAAAACTATAACAAAACTAATTGTAATCATTGTGAAAATACAGAAAGAGTTTAAAGAAAATTTGTGAAACTTTGAGCAATTTTGCAGTCTTAAAAAGATGTTCTTATCAACGGTTTGTCTTTATTATCAGCTAGTAATGCGGTTTTACTGTAATATGACGTCAAAAGTGTCGAACGGAAGCAAATACATTTTGTTAACTTTCTGATAACTCCAAAACACATGCATTCAATTTTTTACAATCTTTCTAACAGACATGAAAATTTTTAAACACTAATAATTAACAGTCTTAATAAATGTCTCGCCTTGCTACCGATTGCACTTCAATTGTAGGTATACAATAGTTGAGGGAAACGGAAACATTTTCAAATTAACAGAAACAATATGATCGACACATAACAGTTGAATGTTTTATGTTTTATGTCATAGTAAAATATTTTATGTCATTAAGCTCAAAATATGTCTAAAGTCAAATCTAACAGTAGAGATTATATCCCGTTGATTTCCACCTCCGTACGTCTTCCCGATCTCTGCTGGTTGACGGAATGAACCGTGCTCACCGACTTCTTTCCTAGCAAGCCTAAAAGTTCGCTACGAAAGTCTTTCAAGCAGATAATGTATATGACAAAGTTAATGCTCGAGTTTACACCCCACAGATTGACCAAGGGAGCCACCAGGTTGAAGAATGACTTAAAAAGACCTGGATAGGCTAAGTAGAGTACTATGATTGACGTCGGGGCAGCTACTGTTGCTGCTGTACTGAAACTCACTGCAAATACGCTGGCAAATCTTTGCAATTCTTGTTTATAGTTAAAGCTACTGTCGTTGGTGGCAGACTTTTTGAACTTAAAAAATTCCCAAACCGTAATCACATTCAGCAGTACACTAACTATCGCATAGGTGGCTATCGAACTATAGTGTAACTCGGCATAGTAAATTCCCCATGTCGTTCCAGTCAGGCAAATCGGATCGATAACGTCTTCGAATCTACCAATAGCCAACAGTCCCATGCAAACGGAATAGAACCCACTGATAGCAAAGGAAACTGTCACAGCTTTTACGGTAAAACCAAAATTCCAACTTTTCTTGTACCATGCAGGCCATTTGATTGCAACATATCGCTGCAATGACATCAACAAGGTTACAATCCCCTGCAAAATCGGCGAACAACTGAACAGCCAAGTGAACAGCCTACGAACACAGTTTCCGACAGTTATCCCCGGTTGATGGCCCTGCTTGATCTGATATCGAAACATTACACTGAGAATATTGGCGAGACCAAATCCAAAATCACCCACAGCAAGCGCCAGCTGCAACAAATAGGTTTTGCGCAGATTCGATCGCAGTGCAATCAGAACAACTAATATTGCATTGGTCGAGCATGCAGAAATTCCGGTGGCGAAATATAATCGAAATCCGTTTCTCATCGTTTCCAGAGCATCTTTGGTGTAATTGAACCAAACTGTTTGGTTGTTATTATTCCCAAAAGACATTACGTCAATCTAAAATGTCTGAGTATATTCTAAGTTCTCTTAAGGAAAGAGTAATGTATGTAGAATACAGTACAGTTAAAATTACAATTAAAATTAAAACTTCACTCAAACTTTCCACTTTTAGATCTTCCACGAAAAGGAACTAGTTAAATTTAACGCGCCTAAGAGGCGCTTGCATTACCGGGAACGACCATCCCTCTGGTTCCAGAGTTACACGTTCCGGTCCCAATTGAGTTTTTTAAGAAAACGCATAAAAATAAATTTTTTTATTTATTATATAATTGAAGGCAAAATTAGTATGTTCGAACGTTGCTTTGTCTGATCAATAGGTATGTGTTCTTTATTATTGATAATTGATATATCTAAGTACGACTTTTCAGTTTTCACATAGATAAAAATACATTGGCTAACACTAAACCAGCCATCAGACTGGCCTTGATATTTACAAGTTGTCTGTCATCGCATGGGTTGGTTCCAAATCTGTTACTCTAATATTATCCTCGATTGATGCTTTCCAAAATATGCCAACAAGTTTAACCCATTTTTGCCCGAATTTTAAAATTTGAGATAACTTTGATCAAATGGCGCCACATCGTTCAGTTTGACCATTTTCCATCCTAAAAACAACATTTTGACAGTTTCATGTTTGAATTTCTCGAAATCTCACTTGTTCCCATTTTGGGAACAGTGGGCACGAATGGGTACAGGGTTTTCTAAGGTGAAAATCCTAATATTCCGCAGTTGTATATTCCCTAAATTATATTATTAATTAATTAATTAATTATATTATTAAAGTAACGTTTTTAAGACATCCAAACAGTTTCGATGTTTGCCATTTATCACTTGCTTGTCAAAAGTGCCCCTAAAAGCTGCCTTGGCCACTCAGCAGCTTATTTTGGCATTTTTCTCATAATTGTAGCTTATGCATATAGTATATTCGCATCCAGACTGTTATTTAGACGACCAGTACCATTGCACGCAAGTTTAGATGCCACCATACTTAGTAGACATATAAACATAACGGAATCCGGGCGAGCTTTCCACTGTTTCCTTGTCAGGTAAAGGCAGTATTTAGATCAAAACTTAGTTCCTCTTGTAGGTGGACGCCGTATCCAGCTTATAACAGTATTGCACGATTGGTAGGCATCGACTGCATCATGTCTTATAGCCATCATCCGTGGAAAAAGTTGGCAGCCTTTGCTGTACCTCCAGTCTCAGGTTATTCCTCGAGAGCCAACGTAGTATTTAGGGAACTAGCGTGACTAATACGAGCTGCTACGTAGAAGTACCGCCTCAGGAACACAGAAAGACTATTAAGCTTCATGCTATTGTAATCAAAAGAACCCGGTGTCCATATCTTGAAAAACCATCTACCAAAAACCCTGTACCCAATACCCATTCATGCCCACTGTTCCCAAAGTGGGAACATTAAAAATTTGATGTGCTATGGTAACATAATCGAGTTTGGTAACTATTTGGCTACGTCATTGTAACAAGCAAAGAACAAGCAACATATACTATCCAGCCGATGTCCATATCTAGCGAGCGACATAAAGATCGGGCTCACTCAATATTGAGGAAAATTCTACTGGTGTAGATAAAATTCAAGAGTTTATGGCAGCAGCAAGCTGGATGGTAATGAGAATTGAACCAATTCAAAATAAACTGCTCATACTGGTAAACAATAAAATTAAAGTAAAAATTAATACCACAAACCATACAAACAGGTCTGAGTAAAAAAAGTGCTTGTTCCCATAACGGGAACAGTGGGCAAAACGGGTTAACTATAATCTCTGGGCTAATTCTACGGAATTTTTCTTGGGGGACTCTTTGGGGGGTCCCTCGCGCGGCGAGTCATTTTGGGGGCCCTCGCGGGGAGATATTTGGGGGGGTTTCGAAAAATATGCTAAAAGTTGCGCTATTTTTATAGTGCTCGTCAGAAATAAGCGGATTTAGTGCTTACCTAAATAGACAAAAATCGAGTAAAAATCTCCGGTAAAGCCGCAAAGTTTTTGAAAATTTGGACTTCTGAGCAATTTCAGTGCAAAAGTTGGCACCAAAAGGAGCGCCCACTTTTTTGGGGGATTTGGAGGGGGGCGCGATTTTGGGGGGAAGGGTGTTTATGAGGGGCCACCCCCACTAGAATAAGCCCAGCAATCTTTATAAGACCCAAGTGAAAACGACTAGGAGTTGCTACCTTTCCGTCGTGCGATTAGTTTAACTGCAACAACAAACTGGCAGAATCAGGTTTCAGAATGTATCACTCTAAGCACATTATATTTGGAAATCCTGATACATAGGTTCACTGCTATATATATATATATATATATATATATATATATATATATATATATATATATATGTATATGTATATATATATATATATGCATATACAGATTTTTGTACTTCCGTCTTTTAGGAACAATTCTTTCACAGAAAAGCTTGTAATATATAACTATCAATCATTCTGAATAAAAGGCTAATTTCACTACAATGATAAAGTAATGAACTCAAAATCGTTAGACTGCTGAAAAGGTTCGAGAACAGCATCATTTTCATTCCTCGCTTAACCTGCTGGCTGACGTCATGTAAATTGAAGATCTTATCCCGTGTTTTTAAAAAATAGACAGGGTCTCATGTTAACTTGCTTTCTACATTCGGATAGCAAATATATCAATAAGCGGAAAACCACAAACCTTATCCTTTGCTTATCAGAAAGGTTCCGAGAAAACAGCACAATTTTCAATCATTCAATAATGCCATCATATTCCATATGAAGCACTCAGCCTTAATTTGAATTAAGAACGAACACCATAAGACGTTTCTCATGGTAGTAACTGTTATTCTGTCTCATTTTCCAATCAAATATGATACAAGAGGAAGCGCTATCAGAATTTCAAAACCACTACATTAGAACGCAGTAAGGTTCTGCAACGCTTCATAGCGGAACTAATTTGTTTGTTCTCGTTTGCTGGACTCACACTCAGCTATGGCCTAAATAAAAAAATCTAGGTTCCAACAATTAAACAACGGACACGAGTGTGACAAGCGTCACTCTATGTAATCAGCTCGAGAGCCATGCTCTGCGCGCTAACGGCGCACCGCCCACGAAATGCTCGTTGCTGCAGTATTCCATTTATCGAGACCCCCCCCGCAAATCAGTACCTAGTACGCAATTGCGTATGCTCACTCGTTGCTGCAGTATTCCATTTATCGAGCCCACCCCGCAAATGTGACCTATCACTTTTCAACGTCTAATGATAGGTCACATTTGCGGGGGGGTGGAGGTCCCGATAAATGGAATACTGTAGCAAAGAGTGAACATACGCAATTGCGTACTAGGTACTGATTTGCGGGGAGGGGGTCCACTAGCTACGCAATTGCGGGAGGGAGGGGTGGGCCGTTAGCGCGCAGAGCATGGCTCTCGAACTGATTACATAGAGTGTGACGCTTGTCACAATCTTATGTATTATGTACTCTTGGTACAACTAAACTACCCAACTGAAACGGGGCCACGGGTCAACGTGTTTACTCCAACACTTTCCACAAAAACCATCACAATTATACAGAGCGACAGTGCTAAATCCCAGAGAAAGCATCAATAGACTAAAAACATCATTTAGTCGCAGAAACAAGCAGCCTTACTCTTTCTCAATTATGTCACACAGACTAGTCTAGAAACAAATAGTGAAACTTTAGGTCAAACTGCAGAAACATGTATCGATCCTGGAGCAAGAAAAGTAATGCCTTAAGATATAAATACCTAATTTTTTAGCCAAATTTGAAAAGTCAAAATAATCAAAATCCCCTCCACCTGCAAAACCCACACACGACGACTATGAACTCGACTAAACTACGAGCAGAGAATATGTCTGACGCTAGTTGTGTTAGTAAATACTGCAAAATGATTACGAAGACTAATTGCAGCAAACAAATTAAAATGAATCAAGAACGGGTCCGTTCAAACTGTCACAAAGAACCATTCGGGGAATCTAACATTCAGAGAAATTTTCTGTTGGGAGTCATACAATTATTGGCGATATGAACAGAATTTCATTAAACGAAATAGATCATAAGAAAAAAGTATGTGGCCATCCAAAAGTCAACTCACTATTTGTGATGAGCGCAGTACATATTATTAAAACCCCGAAATTGTACTCCACTCTCGAAAACAAGGAAACAATAACAACAGAAACAACAAAATTCAAAAATTGAACACAGTATAAAAAGATACGTAACACTTTTCCTAAATAATAACGTTTAACTTTTTCTGCATAGTATAAAGTTCTAACAAAGCAAGTATTGGGTCTAACACGCACAAACACATTAGAAAACTAACTTTAACAAACAGTTCTTATTATAGCATATAAATCATAAAAAATCCAGCATATACACAAAGAACTAATACAAGAAAGAACTGACTACTAATTAACGAAATTAAGTACGAAAGGTACAGCAAGACTACACATTGTAGTGGAGAGCGGCTATGATTATTTCCTATGGCTATGATTATAATGCGAGAATGTGGCGTCTTAGGTGCATCCTTCCACTCACTTCCAACTATTATGTACTCTTGATTATATACGATAAAGAAAGTACTTAAACAGTTCAATCGTAAATATCAACACAGATATAATCGTAAATCACAAAGCCTGTAGTGTATAATACATAAAACAGTCACGATATGCACTAAAGTTATTTTATTTTAATAACCAAAACTAATAAAAAATAACCATGTGGAGCACAAATCTGATTTTAACAAAAGCAGTTAACTTTAGTTTCTAATTGGGTATGTCGGTAAAGTTACAGTACAAGACTTCACAAACTTAACAGAAATACGTTAAAGATAGGCAAAGGTAAACAGCACAGGTACAGAAAACAAGAGCAAACACGATGACATATTTATTACGCACAATGTTTTTAACTTTGCTTGTAAATGACTTACTACTTCACAACAACAATGACAATACAAATGTACATGACAAACTATATAAGTATATATAGGTAACAAATGAAACTTCTGCTACAGTAACAGTTACACACACAAACCGGCCGGCATTAAACATCAGGGGCCAGTCTCATAAAATCAGCTCGAGTTACCTCGCAAATCTGGATTTAGCTGACTACCTTATCTTCAGCATTTCTATCAAGAAATGACTCACTCCTGTTTCGGACTAAAGTCCTTAGTGACTGCAGGGCAGGTGTTTTTTATTATTTCTTTATATCAGCATATCGATTTTACCTCGATTACGGATTTAATCCGGGTTAAAGCTTTGACAGAACAGAGCCCCAGAAACCCGGTTAACTTGCCAAGCCGAGTACATGTTGACTTACGACACGGACCCCAGACAACAGACAGCGATAATACAGTACATACGCAACGCTTTGCAAATAAATAAGCAGAGAAGATAATTCAGAAAAGTACGGAGGCGTCATAGCTTAGCACGAACCCCCTTCATAACTCCAAAAGCAGTCAGTAGAGTGCGATAATGTTATTCTAACTGCCAAGATGGAGGCTCATACTTCAGAGTTTACAGTCCAAATTTGATTCAGTGTAAAGAACTCCTGCTACTAAAAAATTAAAATCACGACAAATTCCTATTCCAAAAACGTATCTTATGGTAATCAACTCTTTCCGCTCATGCAAATAGCTAGCCTTTGGCCTTACAAGAAATCAACCAACTGTCAACATGCTGCGAAATAATAATGAATGAGCATACAGACGGGCTACAAACGGCATTCAATTCTACTACAGTAGAATTTACAAGACAGCAATGCCAAACAATAATTTTCACAACAAAACAAAATACAGATGTTACACATCCGTTACAACAGACACAAATCTTAGCAACTGGCAATATCGCTCACAAATTCTACCTTGCAAATTAGAATGTAGCAATCTGAACGACAAATTAAACCGAGAAGGGTACCTCTCCTGCCAAAATGGACATCACAAAGTTGTCACCTGGTGACACACTGAGAAGAGGGGCCTATAATCGGTTTCAAAAAACAAACAAAACTGTTAACACAGAGCAAATAAACATTGAAAGAAGGGAAAGCACAGACAATTTCAACCCGCCCTATGCACAATAGCTCAATAGATAAAGAAACCAAACAACTACCGTATTACGCCAATTACTGACCCACCCTATAATTTAATTTTTCGTGGGGTGGGCGTTTTTTAGAATTATTGCCATGATTTCTGAACCCCGAAATATGTGAAGAAACTAGTGAATTTTAAGCTACTAGCTGGTAGACAATCCGTGGTCGTGGTGCGCTCTTTTGGGCATACCAGTGAGAAACTGATATTGCTGAGACAGATTTCTGCAAGCAAAAAATAAAATCCGAGACTGTCGATCCCACAAAAACGCCCATGGGCCACTACTTGTCATAATCCGGTATTCAACAAGGTTACAATCACTGGAACCAGCCCCAGTTCAGGAGGACGGACAACTTGATACAAGATATTCAATAAATTGGAAAATGTTGAAATGATCTACGCCGTTAACAGCAGAATAACACTTTCAATATATACTGTTTTTCAAGCAAATGCCGTCCTCGCTTGAAAGCCAATACAAAACCTTTACGTAAGCTTTGGTACTTAGCCACAGTCTGACAAAAGCAGATACAAGACACAAACAACAGAAACCAGCAAAACCATAGGATGATAACAGTGCTTACGTTTCCGTTCAGAAGATTAAACGCTTGAGAACTAAGCGTTACCAATATAAGCTGAATTGACGGAGAAAGCTCAATTAGTAGATAAGAAGTACACAACGTGTAAACAAGACCAGGGGCCGATGTTATCAACGTCCAAACCCGGGTTAAGTCGCTAACCCGGGCTAACTTTATGTGTTAAAAATAAGCGAGTAAACCCTAGTTAGCTAGTTAACCCGGGTTTTGACGTTGATAACATCGGCCCCAGAAGGGGTGTACACACGGAAATTAAATTACGCAATGAAACACGCTGAACAAGTACAAGAAAATCGAAATTAGATTTTTCGAAATTTTGCTAAAAACACGTTGAACAATTATATGGTTTTTTGTGTTTTTTACTGTGTTTTCGCACACTTTTTCTTAGAAAAACACACTTAAAAACACACCGAAATTTTGAGATTCAGAAGCAAATTTTACTAATTTCTTTAAAAGTTTTGAACTACAGAAGATCGTTTCCTGAAAAAATTTTGCGCCTGCGGCGCACTTGTCTTTTCATTCAGTTTTTTCACAGCTTTGGCGTCCTACCTCTGTGCTTGTGTCCTTTTTCTTTTGTAATCCTAAGTATATATATAATACATACTTATTATTATATTAGTTTACCACATTATTTACTTTAGGCTGCATTAAATCTCTAGCACCGTTTCAAAAGAAAATATGATTTACAAAATCAAAAGGTTCAACTGTTTCCATTGTGGTTTTTTCCCGATTTTTAGAAAATTTTCAGCTTCTGGGGGGCTCCGCCCCCCAGACCCCCTGTTGCAAATAAACTTTTCTTTCGATGATATTGCGCTCATTTCGTCCAAATCGACAAATACACGTCAGTATCTATTGGCTTTTATCGCTAGAACGACAAAAACCAACCAGGAATAGGCTATTTATGTAGTAAAAATAGTCGCAAACGCATTTAAAACGCGAAAAATCAATTTTTAGAAAAACACACATTTTCTTAGAAAAGCACACTTTTTCTTAGAAAAACACACTGAAAAGCACAGGTCCGAATTTGAAAAAAACCCTGATTATATATAATTATAAGCTGTAAAATGCTATGGTAAAATTAGACAATGCTAGAACCTATGTTAAATTTACGAACACTAGAAAACCAATTCGGTAGTAGTAAGTCAGCTTCATCAAATGTATCAGGAAACTAATCTGAGTAAAATGTATATATCTAGTAATGACTAAAATAAGTTCACGACAGAGTATGACAAAGATTATAACAAATAACATTGACAACAGTAAACAGTATTAATGAATTCCTAACAAGACAATTAAACACACAAGAAGACAACATAGCAGAACATTTATAGAAACAAGTTAGTTTAACATAACCACACACACAGGTACAGACGATCAAATAAATTAAAATTAAATGGCGCAATTTTGCCCCCAGAGATGGTCATACACGTAAGAAGAAAGATAGCGGACATATTAAGCAAAACATGAAAAAGACAGAAAAAACGGACACTAAGTAAGTAATATGCAAATTAGATTAGCTAGAACCAGCCGTTAGTTGGAGATGCGCACCGCTCTGTGTCTGCTGTCTTGAGTAGTGATCATAGCTCTCTGATGCTGAATGCAGCCAACAACAACAACAACAACAACAACTACACCAGCAAAATGAGATTTTAGGAAAACTAAAACAAAAATCAAAACCTCAAACACTCAACAGACAGAGACCGTACGTAAACTCTTAGGCCAATACTACCCTAACGGCTGCAGTTGCGTACAGACTAAAGCGCCCGCCTAAGAGTTAACCTCAAGACAACAATACGTACAGTAGTTACAGCACGGATAACATTAGTGATACATGAAAGTTTAAAATAATTACGGGACCTTATGGTACAGAACAACAATAGAAAAAGGAGAAGGGGGCACAAAATATTTATAATAAAGCCAAATGAAACAGAAATAAGGTGGGGGGAAAGGCAGGCAGAGAACAAAGATTATTACTCATTGATACCGCCAGCAGGAGAAAGAATTAATCCAGTTCCTATTCCACAGTGTTAGACCATTTACAAGCCCAGCTGTTGACGATGACGCAATAAAAGCGTAGACAGCTGAAAAACAAAAAGCTAGATACATTATCCTAGGCAAGGATGAACGTACGTGTGCTGCACTAGTCAAAGCTAGACAGAAGAAGAAAAAGTCGATTCGAGAAAAGAAGGCAAGATAACCCCTAACAGGGGTTTAGTTCCGCATTGATGATTTTAATTGCATTTTGTGATTCTGAATTTAGTTTGTAGTTGTTGGCGAAAACGCATAGAAGTGAAGCAGTAGCAGCAGCGCGGGTGCAAGGTACGTATATATATACTTACTGTATCGTCATTTGATTGACGTGGTTTACAACGTCAATACATTTGATTGAGGTGTGGAAGTTTGGCTGCGGAGATGGTTGTATCTCTTCGTGGAGAAATATTTTCGTGACATATTGGTTGATGCGACAAATCACAAGTTTTTGAAGAAAATGTTTGAAATGGCTTCAAATATTTGTAAAGATTCCGTTTTTGCCTAAAAATGTGTAATATTTTTAAAGATTTTTGCGGCTCCTCAAAACCAAAGAATTCAAGATTACAAGACCAATTTTATTGCAAAGAAAAAATAATTTCTGCAACTTCTGGGGCAGGGTCGGATCCAGCGCCCCCCCCCCCGTCGCAATTCGTAGATAGGAAAATTAATGAGAAAATCTGGGAAGATTAGGAAGAAAAGAATCTGGGACGGCCTCCCAGACCCCTCCGGAAGAAAAATCTTTCCCATTGGGGCCCGTATCCCTATCTCGAAATTCTGAATCAGCCATTGACCCCCACCCAAATACGAAGTTGAATCAGAACCTCCCTGTATCCGCAGAGGATCCACAGCTAGCTAATTAATATCTAATTTTACAGGAGGAGGGGCTTTAACGAACACGCTCAACCAAAATAGAGATCAAAATTAAAAAGTTGAAAGCCAACAAAACAGTCGGTCAAAACAGTCGGTCGCCACAAAGTACACTTTAATGGTGAATCGAACTTTTCAGCGTACTGTGCCTAAAAGCTTTAATTTAATCTTAGCTTCAATGTTCTCGTAATTAGCTACGAAATCGTGTCCAATTTGACTGTTTTGAAATCTCAATAACTGACCATTTCAGCACATGCCAAATTATGCTATCAAAGATTCAAAATTCTCAGGTCAAAAACAGAGAAGACAAAAACGGCCAAACTTACCCATTCCTATTTGAACATTAATGCAGCATCTCTGGGAATATAGCAAAGTTGTTCAGTACAACGATGATGGGACCAAAGGATGGGATTAGCCAGCAGCACTGGAAGTGGTAGTAGCAACAACAGCAACAGCGGCAGATGTTGTGGCTACCGGAAATGCTGGCAGCTCCGTAGCCGAGGTTGCGCTCTGCTGGCAGCCAAACGGGGGAACAATAATCGTCGTCGTTTGAGTAGGACAGGCCAGTGAATCCACGGGGGGAGGTCGGTCGGTATCGCTCCTTTCAACAGAAACAATATAGAGCGAACCGGACGTCAACCCGGTCGTGGATCCACTGGCGACTGTCTTATCAGTGATTCCCCGTTTCGCAGAACCATTTCCAGAGTTCACTCCTTCTTCTTTGGTGGTCGGTAGAAATAGATCGCGCCGTCCAGCATCATCAACGGAACCAGAAAATCGCATCGGTTGTTGGGGGACGTGGGCCCCTCTTAGGTGACACTGATAGTGGTAGGATGAGGGCATCAGGACAACTGGAGAGGGCAGCGGTCGCTCTGGTTCCAAATCACCAGCATCACCAATTGTCTTTTGCTTCTTCTCATCCACAATTTCAATTTCCATGCCATCTTCCTCTCCTTCTTCTTCCTCTGCTTCGCAGTCCAAGTCCAGCGGGGAAATAAGGGAAATATTGGACACATAATGGAGCAGCATATCATCATCTCGCTCGTCCTGTCGTTGCCAGAGGGCTAGGGATGGTTCCAGATCCAGCTCAGAGCGGCTGACTTTCATGTTCGTACCAGGCGGTTCAATCTGGGCATTGTCTTCCTCGGGATAGGATGGAAGAGGCGAAGGCTGTGGCGAAATCTGAAACAGCAGAATCGGGACAAGTAAAAACACTCGCAAAATCGGTAAAGCTATCAACTGAAGTGGGTCCTGGATAAATTACATGCCAAAATTGGACAATTGGCTATGTTTCTCGATAGAGAAAAGCTAGAAAGCTGTTTAGCTATCAAAAGCAAAAATGTGCATAGAGGTCAATAAAATTCTTCGCATGAATGCAGTCCAAAAAACGCAGTTTATAACCCTTGCTATGCTTATAGCATTAAATTTAAATACGTCTATACTGCTATATGCCATTTGAAATCATCAGTTGCCTGATGTCGATACTAAAGAAGTTAAAAAAGTATGGTTGCACAGCATGGATCAGAGCTAATAACAAAAGAGCGTAACGCTTTGACAACAATAACAGCTGATGTTTAAAAGCCAATAGAAATATATTATACCGTATAAGATATTTCTGCTACCTGAAATACAATGGGCAAGCGATCCCGACTTGGCATCGAAGATTCCAGATTCTGTTTTTGTTCATCTGGACGATTTAGCAGCAGTGAGTGTAGCGGTTGATCACCTGCTGATAAACGAACAGATCGTCCCAGATCCGGTGCCGATTCGTGAACCGGGCGGTCCAATCCGTCCGTTTCCGGATCCTCTGACAGGATGGAATTCAGTAGATAGGCTTGCATGTCCCGCTCTTCCTCGCAGCAATCCCATAGATCAGGGCTAAAACATATGATAACAAATGACTCAGTTAGTAGACTCAGACTGTATAACCGAGTAGTAAATGAATGAGAACAAATGCACAGTCATCAGCAAACGCAGCAGTTCAAAATGCAATTGCATAAATACAAAAGGGGTAATAGCATTTGAATACTTACAGTGGAAGTGAGAACAGTTTATTTTGAGAATGAGAGTTTCAGTTTCCGTCCCAGTGAAACTATGACTCTCCCCGTCCTTAAACAGTTACGTTAGCAATAATTTACCAATACAGAATTGAGCGAAATAACACAGAAAACGCAAAATCCTATTCTTACATTTCCGGCATCTCAGCAGAGCCACCAGCGGTTGACTTTTCCAGGGCAGGTGGCGCTCCAGGATTCCCCTGCATCAATTCCGTCTGTACCGTTTTATCCAGTTTGGCCAGCTTAAACTTCAGCTTCAGCGGATTACTGCCAGAGGTCAGTTGAGGTCGCAGAGAGCCTTCAGATCCTTTTGTTTCGGTCAAACCGGCACCGGGCCGGCCCTGGTCCACTTTCAGTGATTCTATTGCCGAACTTGAGGCAGAGAGATGCTGTGGCGGCTGCGCTGTTGATTTGACCTGACTGCGGGCAGTAGGGCGACCCAATGCAGATTCTTTCAGTGACTGGACTTTGGTCAGTGACGGAATTGACCGTACAGAAGCAACGGTGGCGGCGGCTAGCTTTGAAGGACTGGGCACTCGACCAGTGCGCATCGGTTCACGGAAAACATGATAACCTGGAACAGTCAAACCGAAGAATACTGCCAAAAAACTAAGGATAGAATCAAAATATAATGATCTTCTGGCGCAAAGGGGTTCCATATTTTGTTATCTAACTTTACGAGTTTCGCAAGCGTTGATGTCTTACCCCTAAAGACTGGCTTGCGAAAATTTCTGGGGGAGGGGCGGATTTCTAGGAGACGGGAGGAGAAAATTTTTCTAAAAATGCTTTAAAAATAGCTATTTTTTTGCTGCTGAGCTAAAAATTTAGCTATTTTTCACCTAAGTCTGAAGTCTGGGAGGTCGGCAGGCCCTAATCCTGGAGGGCGGAGGGCGATTCTGGGGATTGGGTGACTGGGGATGGGGCATTCTGGGGATGTGGCGATTCTGGGGATGGGATGATTCCTAGGGATGCCGCCCTCCACCCCTTCCCCTGTAGGAAAAAGCCAGAACGAAACACAGACCCCAGACTACTGACGGTCAGGTCACCGTCATCGGTTTTCGGCAATATGCTCGTCGTGTTCAGTGACCTCGATAAACTTCATATTACGGGTACCATCAAAACGTCAAAACACACTATTTTAGACGACGTTTTGAAAATTTTCTATGTTGGGGCCTCTAAAAATAATTCAACGGTCAAAAAAGTCCAAAACCTTTGCAAATGGGGTTTTGGGCTGTCTATAAAAATTGATCCGTAGAGCGAAATTAAAGAAGACGTCAAAGTATTGTTCACCAAGTGTCGTCAAATAAGATTCATAAAATCATCATAAAATAAAATATCATAAAAATGTATCAGTGTCAGACAGCCTCCACTTACCATGCATTTCGGCCATAGCCGTTGTCAGGCCATCTGCTGGCGGCTCATCAAAGCCAGGACGAGGATAGTAGGCGTCTTCCATACTCTCCGCTCGAATAGGTATAAAGTGAGTGCGGGAAGTGATGGGTATAGTGGGTCCGCCCGTGCCCTTGCTTCCATGGGTGCCTCCGCGACGATGACATTTCAGCGAAGAATTTGTGGTAGCATCACTGTCCCTGCGCCGCTCCGAGACAGGCTGCTGCTGTTGGGCCTGTAGAAGATCAAAGACAGAGCCGCCCTGATCCTCAAGACCACCCACGACGTTGTAGCTGGTATTGGTGGCCGAGTCAAACTTCGGCAAACAAAAGGACGCCGACTGATTCAATTCAGAGAGTGGGGCAAGACTACCCCCATTCCCAGCCATTCCAGAAATATCATTTCCAGGTAGGAGGTCCAAATCTTCTCTATCCACACGAAACGGCTGCAGGGTCGCGGCTGTTGGTGCCACATATCGAGGACTAGACAGGGAGCCGCCCGCACTGCCACCGTAGGATGAGCCACCAAGAACCCAGCTTCCTGGCGGACGCAAACCTGGACGCATGGGCCGTCCACAGGCGGGCATGGCCGAAAATCCTACACCGGCGGCACTAGCATTAAAAATGCCTTCCACTGACGAATAGGTCTTGGCAAGATTTCCCATCGAAGCATAGCCATGACTGAGCCCTCCAGCCAGGGGGAAACCAACACCGGTGCCAGAATAATTTGGAGGGCCGGAGCCGGCCAGAAATTCGGTTGACGCTGAATCCTGGGCTATTCGGATGCCAGCAGATGATGGGACGGAAAATAGTTGCTGCTGATACTGCTGCTGCTGCTGCTGCTGTTGTCGTGACGACTCACTATAATCCGAGATCTGATGTTTAATGCTATCATTGGTCGTCAGAAATTCATCGCCAAAGACTACTGCAGGAGGATTCTGCTGGCGATCAGCTCGGGGAACAATGAACCCCACGCCGTTGGCAGGCGGAAGCAGGGGCGAGGAACCAGAAATGGTAAACTGAGAATGAAAGGGTTGAACCAGGGGCTGGTTAGCATGGCCAGGCCTGCTGGCGGCTAAGTCTGACTCCCTCTCAGGGTTGGGAGGAGGTGGTGCCGAAAAACCGGAATAGGCCGGCAACAACACTGACGACTGAAGAGGGCCGGATGGATTGACGCCAGACAGAGAGGAATTCAGTCCGCCCACATTTTCCAAGTCCAGCTTGGAAATGGTGGCAAAATTAAAACAGGAAGAGTCGGGGGGATAGCCAACATCTGCAGCAGTCGAGGATGATACCAAAACCGACGAAGAAGGATTCTGAACAGGACAGCAGCTTAGTTCAAACTCTGAAGCAGCAGCACGACCAGCGTTTATTCGAATGGGAGCACGAAAAGCGGTGCGCTTGTTGGCAACGGCCGTCGGTCCGCCAACAATATCAATTGGCGACGAAGTGGTAGCCGCCAAGCCCTCGCCAGCCTTTTTCTCAGCAGCAAAGTCGGGCCCAGTAGAAGCCTGGGGACTGGGAGATCGCGACATATCAAACTGACCTCCACCAGCCTCGAAGCGAGACTGCTGCGCCCCAGTGCCGCACGAAGAACGCTGCTGTTCGCCTTCACTGATCACTGACAGAATGAATCGAGGCGCATCAAACATCATATCCGAGCCCAGGGGAGAACCGGCCGTAGAAACGGACGAACTGCCAAATCTGTTGTCGCCCATACTGTTGCCACCAGAAGTGGCCAGAATAGGGCGCGGTCGACCAAACCCACTCCCAGCAGCAAATATGTCATCCAAAGTAGTGCCGACAGCTGTCCAACTACTGGACAACTGCGGCTGTGGTTGTTGTTGTTGTTGTTGTTTCAGGAAACTGAAATCGGAGCCTTTATGAACAGGGCAAAACCATTCCGAGCAATGACTAGACCAGATGGGGACATCCACTTTGCACTCAATGTGCAGTCGATGCTGATCCGATCCAGGCAATCCGGCTGGACCCACACCAACCCCCGGGCTAACCGACTGTTGAGAAACGCCGCCACCGGTAAACGAAGAGCAGGAGGAGGGTGAAAACCCGAACACACTGCCAGAACCAATCTTTAGACATTTGGGCACAATGAACTGGGGCGAATGGCCCAGCACAGAAAAGGACGGCTTACGAAACGGACCGCCAGAGGAGCTGGGCCCGGCCCCGCCCGGACCGGGCGTGCTTCGTTTGACCAGGGAACGCCAGACAAAGCTGGACGAGCGGCCGCGCATCATCACATCTGGACAGCTGTTCAGCGGGCGGGCTGTCGGTCGACAGGAACTGAGACAACGAACCCAGTTGGAGGCGTTGGCCAGAACTGTGGGCCAGTTAGGCTCCTCGTTGCCGGCACCAGCTGAATGTGGTAGCGGCATGGGCAGCTGGCTGTCCAGCGTGACGCTGGAAGAGCCGCCGCCCCCGCGAGAGCGATCGAACTGGTTAGCGGGTGCTGGTGCCATTCCAGCGGAAGGACTGCGGTTGTCCCCGTCGCCGCCGCTACCATCTTTACGCTGACGTTTCCTCGGGGTCACATCGCTGTCGGCCGCCCCACCAGTCGTTGAACAGTCCCACACGTCAAGACCTAAACAGCCGAAAATGCCAAAAACGAATGCGTGAATGTCGTACTATGCATTATAATTTTATAATATGTCTAATGCCAGTAAAACAAACTTCAATTAATAGGAAACCGGTTACATTTTTCAATATGTCTCATTATGATTCAAATAATTCCGAGAATCCTTAGCGGACCCGTCCGCTAGCCAGCGAATACTTCATGTTCTCGTTGTAATATGAAACTACCAAGACTCGAGAAACTAAAAAGCCTACCGCTCAGGCCCGCACCCAGGGGGGTTCAAAAGGTTTAGACCCCCCTCCCCTTTTGGGGTGACAAAAATAGAAATTTTTGCTATTTTTATGGCAAAACAGCTGTTTTTAAAAAATTTTCGCGCCTTGATTTGCTTTTTTTAAGAAATAAACTTTCAATGTACTATTTTTGGGCAAAAATGCAAAAATTCTTCAGTTTCTGGGGGGCTCCACCCTCCAGACACCCGGTTACATTTTGCCTTGGACCCTCCTTTCAAACTCCTGGGTGCGGGGCGGGCCTACGACCGCTGTATATACCTAACAACCATGTCATGTGTCTGATTGCATATACTAAGCACACAGTATATTATGCCCGAAGCTACTACAACAATCATACCCAGTCGACCGCCAGGACGAAGAGAAGGCGTGATAAAGGCCGGGGCGGCCGTACGACCACCCATGTCGTTGCCCAGACCGATTGGTGAAAAACAGCCGATCACTCCAGACCAGGGATTGCCAGCTCCGGACTCCAGACCCTCGCCTGGAGACAAGGAGGCCGACTGTGGAGGGACATCCAGACTGGTCAGACGCTGAATTTCCTCACAGGTGGTGGACAGCGACTCAGAGAGCGGCGGAAAGGCTTCATCATAACTGCAAACAACAAATATAAACAAATATAAATACGTACTAATGCATTAAAGATAAAGATAAAAGACAACACAAAGCACAAGGCAACACTTTCTACCCGCGTTACCTTAACTGATGTTCAGTTTTCTCTGGCTTTTTCCTACAGGAGGGGGGTGCCCCCCCAGAGATCCGTCTCCCCCAGACTTGGGTCGCCCCCCCCCCAGGATTCGGGCCTTCCCCCCCACCCTAAAGTGCCCGGAAAAATAGGGTTTTGAGGGAAAATTTTGAGAATTGTTTCCGGCTTCGCCGGATTTTTACCCATTTTTAAGCATTTTTTAGCTATTTTATGCTTAAATTTAAGTTAAAAATAGTCAATTTTTTTAGCTCAGCAGCAAAAATAGCTATTTGTAGACATTTTTCTAAAATTTTTTCTTCCCCCCCCCAGAAATCCGAGCCCCCTCCCAGACCTGGGAGGGACCCCCTCCCAGACTTCCCCCTTCAGAAATTTTTGCCTAGGAAAAAGCCAGTTTCTTAACAGGAATTCATCAGTGGAGAAACGAAGAAGACCCTTTGGAAAAACAGCATACACCCAACACAAAATTAGTAACCATAATCTGGACTAGGAATTTTGCAATAAGTAAAGTTATCACGATCATCCATCAAAACTTTTTCCACCGTCTGTCCAATAGTGTTAACGCAGGAAAACTTCAGAACTGTTGGCTGCCAAACTTGTTCCCCTCTCAGAAAAAGCTTAAGGAAAAGCAAAGCAAGATCGAGAAAGGAATATAATAGATCACAGATCACTTACTTCTGAAATACTTCCTCTGGCGACGCACAAACGCCCGAATCAATGCTATCATCTTGACGATCTGAAATAGGCAAAAATATGAAGGTAAAAAGCAATGTATACATACGTGAATGTAACGAAAAAGCGTTTACAGCCGTTTACAAAAGCCGCAACGTTGTCTGAGACTATACACCCGCTGAGCAGAAACTCTTTAATGCATTAATGAAACTCTGTAAATAGTTTGTAAACCACGAACAGATGCCGCCAGCAACTAGCTTGATGACTTGACACGGAAATCCACATGTACGTATAAGTATAAAAACTAACGTTTTGGACCAGCAACGCCAGCTAAACCATCCGTTCTGGACATCAGCACCGAATATTTGTTCAAAATTTCGTTCACCAGATTCTCAGCACACATCTAAATTATGCATATACTCAATGTCCACACAATATATATATATATATATATATATACGTTACAATGCTTAATATTCAAAAACTAATTTCATTACACTCTTTTCTTTTAGCTGCATTTAAGGGGGGGGGGCTACGAACGGGTTGGCAGAACATCGTCGGAGAGAGCTACTTTCCCGCCCAACGTTAGCCAACATATCAAAGTAAAAAAGTTTAGGGTGGGCAACAATATATCTCATATACACCGTTTTTGGCAGGACGCCAAAGTCGAAATTTTAGTGCGAAAAATGGGATTTTTCAAAAAGGGTTTTTCAGCTCTGGTGAATTAACGGTTCGACCGATTCTGTAACTTTCAGCCATAAATGTTAACTGTTACTAGTGCTAAATATTAAAAGTATTCCGGCTTTCGAGCGTTGCTTCCTTCTTTAGTTATAACAGCTCAAAGTTTGAAATTTTGCAAAAAGTTGCGAGGTGACCGTGCGCCGTTTTCGATCTAATAAAATTGGCAGCCCCTAGCCTACCCCAGCTTTTTGCCAGTTATTAGGCTCTAATAGGGGCATACTGTCTGTGAGTTTCAAGGGCTTTGGTTTTCTGGTTAGTGTGCTAGCCAACTTTTCGTTAAGAAATAACCCTTATTTTTAGGCCTGAAAAGCTAGCTAAGCGCAGTAAAAATGGGGTCAAAAAATTTTTTGTCTCCGATTTTGCCGAAAAGAAGGTTGTTGGGGTTATTTGACCTGCTGAATCCGAATATGAAATCCGTTTTTTTATATGACGCTTCCTTCGTTCAGTATGTGCTTACAACTGTCTTAGAGCTTTTTGGAGCGATCGCCAGCCATACTTCGAGAAATCAATCTAGCATTTATAAACATTGGAGCGAAGTTTAGTGACATAGCTTTGGGCACATCTTGGTGCACTCACTGGCCTGTAATGTGCAAAGTTCCAGCCGATTCTGCCACAGTACTTTGGAGTAATTGACTCACATCTTCGAAATGGCGCCAAATAACAGCGACAATATCGATAATATAATCCAGCACTGCGAACACAGGGATTAACGAAATCACGTCATTTATGCCAAAGTTACGACAGATACTTGGAGTATTATATAATTGCAGCAAAGTTTGGTTCATTTGGTAAACCACAGCTCATTAGAAGTTAGTTAACCTCCACCCGTATATACCTACAACACCCAATTTTTCGCATTTTGATCGTATCGCACAGAAAAGTAGGCAATGGTCTAGAGATTATTTTACGCGATATCAAAGCACTATACATCAGAACTAATTCCTGAAAATTTGGGTACTGTGCCTTGCATATAGCGATCAGGGCGAGGCGAAGTTTGTGTACGTGTCATGTCGAGCTTTGGACCGATAACACCAACTTCTGATGGCTCCACAGGACGCTACGCTGTATGGAATTCTTTCAAACTTTAAACTATTTTACACTTAACCTAATACTATTATGTGGCAAAAGACTAGCTAGCTTTTCCAACATCGAACTTTTAGTGAAATTCGTAGCCCCCCCCCTTAACTGACTTTTGCTTACATTTCTGACTCAATTTCTTGCCTTCTCATTTAGTAGCTATGCCATTAAAAACCGGGCTTGCTCCCACTTCTTTTTTTAGGCTATTTTTAGCACAGCTCCTCCATCGAACGGAGAGTCACTCCAAAATGAAGGGAGACGCATATTTTTTGAAAAATAAAGAGAACTCTATAAATATTAAGGGTAAAATGGTAAACTTTGGCAAATATTTTGTTTCTGAAAGAGCTCAGAATTTGCGGGGGAAGTCGACGATCCTCCCAGTAATAATAAGCTAGTTCCTACTTTGAAACACTCGACGAAAAGCCAACATGAAAGGTAAGTTTTGAAATCAGTAAACGTAGGTTTTAACCCATTTGATTCAGCGCTCGAATCAAATGGGTTTTTATTGTTTAGCGGCCGACGAAGAGGCCTCGATTGCTTTTGTTTATGACGACCTACCGATACGACTTTACTATTCTCCTGGCTTTGCTATTGCCTTCTGTCGTGTGGTTTATTTCTTTTATTACTGATTTGGTTAACATTTTATTTCTTCCAACTGATTCCTTTTTGCTTAGTTTATCTATTGGATTTCTTTTTCTGATCCCGCCCAACATAGTATATTTGGTTTGGATTTTACACAGCTGCCTCCTTACCTACTGGCCGTTATATTGTCGTTTTGCGGTGATTGGACTATTTTCCTTTATCTTCGATCCTTTGCTATTTATTTGCTTTCACGTTATTTTACGGGATAACTGTATGGCGCCGTCACCATCAACCGCAGTTTGCAGCGCATCTACCTGCAAATTTTCGCGTAAAATTGCCCTGCAAGACTTTCAGTTAAAATGTTCAGTGTCCTAAATTATTTCATGCTAACTGTATCGGCCTTGATGACTCCGTTTTTCGGAAATTGGAGAGTACAGCCGCCCTGTCAGTCCTTGGCTACGTCTGTGACAGCTGCAAAACTGACTTTGCAAAAATGCGCAACGATATCAATGAACTGAAGGAACAGATCGCGAAAATGACTGCGGATAAGACGGAATCCCCACTTGTCCTCCAGTCCCCACCTGTCGCGGCCAACAGCATGATTCAGCTGTCGGATAGAATCACTCAATTGGAGCGTGCTTTTTCCCCTGATTCGATATCTGGAATGATCGCTGCGGCCATTCAGGAGCTGAACGAAGCAGAGTCGAAGAAACTTAACTTGGTGGCCATAGGCATTCCTGAGAAAATTACTGATAAAGATGGCCAGGAGCTAACTGATGAAGAATGTATGTCTATTATTGCTGATAAGATAGGTATTGCTAGGGAAAGTATCGTGGATGTTTTCAGGGACGCCCAAACCGGGCCCGACCGCCCTCGGATTCTTAAGGTAGTCTTCGGGAATTCAAACTCCCGTAGGCTATATCTAAAAAATTTTGCCGGGGGTCGTGTCGTGGTACCCGGTTTGGAGCGTGCCTGGATCCGTCCTGATCTCACTTTCCGGCAGCGAGAACGGGATCGTCGTTTGAGAGAGGAGCTTACCTCCCGACGCGCCAGGGGGGAATTTGTCAAGATTTACAGGGGTAAAATTATCCCTTACACTCCACCGAATTCCGCGCCTGGCGAGTCGGCTGAGGAACAGCCAAACGGACAGTGATCACCGACCGAGATGCAAATAGATCTGATAGCAAAAAAATCTTCCCCCGACAAAATTAAGTGTCTTTACTTCAATGCTCAATGTGTTGAAAACAAATTAGATGAACTAAATTATTTAGTATCATCCCCTGATCCTCCCTCCGTTATTTTAATCAGCGAAACGTGGTTAAAAACGAGTACGTCAAATTCTGTCCTAAATTTCATGAGTGAATATAACGTCTTCCGGGTAGACAGGGAAATGCGAGCTCATGGTGGAGTCCTAGTGGCTTGTAAAAAGTCATTAAGTTCTAAGGTCATATCAGGTTTACGTTATAATGGCTACATAGAATGTTTAATTATTAAACTTTATGTACGTACTTCGGAGAATATAAATTTATGCGTTTTATATAGGTCTCCTTTAACACCACCGGATGTCGATGAGTTGTTTTTATCTCATTGCAAAAATAATATGGGTTTAAATAATATGATAATGGTTGGAGATTTTAATTTGCCGAATTTGTTTTCAAGGGGCAATACTCAAATATCTGTAATCGAGACACAGTACGACGAATGTTTTAGTGAACTTGGGCTTTTTCAGCTGGTTAATGAGCCTACAAGAATTAATAATGTACTTGATTTGGTTTTGACATCCGACCTGCAATTAATTTCAAATGTTCTAGTAGAAGAGCCTTTCAGTTCAAGTGATCATAATTCTATTACTTTTGATATTAACTGTCCCCAAAATGTTCAGGATATAAGGAAGAAGCGTTATAAAGATTTTTATAAATGTGATTATGTATCGTTAAATTGTTTTTTAGAAACTATCGATTGGGATAACATTTTTAATCAAAATTCTGATGTAGATGAAAACTGGAACATTTTTTCAAATATTTTAGATTATGCTGTCGAACTTTTTGTACCAATCAAACCCGAATTTTCAAAATCCAGATGGTCCCAAAACACAAGGACTCTTTTCAACAGAAAACGTAGGCTGTGGAGAAAATATAAATTGTCTCGGACAGCTTTAGATTTGTCCAATTATAAAAAAGCTACAAAGCAAGCTAGAATGGCAGCAGAGGCTGATGTTTTCCGAATTGAAAGTGAAATCCTTCGAAGTAATTCCGTGAAAAGGTTTTATAATTTTGTAAAATCAAAGTTGACTTCAAAGGATAATATTCCTATATTAGAAACGGCAAATCAAACGGCAAAGACAAATATAGAAAAAGCTGAGATGCTCAATAACCAATTTGCAAGTGTCTTCACAGTAGACAACGGAGAGTTGCCTTCTTTAGCAAATAGGTGTAACAATATTTTGGATAACCTGACAATAAACCCAGAAATTGTTGAAGAATATCTCCGAAAGCTCCCTAATAAATTGTCTGCGGGTCCTGATGGCTTTCCACCATTGTTTCTTAAAAAAATTAGGAAGTCTATTTGCTATCCGCTTAGTAAAATTTTTGTAACAAGCCTGGAAACAGGAGTAATTCCTAATATGTGGCGTGAGGCAAAGGTTATACCTATTTACAAAAGAAAAGGCAACAACTCAGAACCAGTAAATTACCGCCCGGTGAGTTTAACAGTGGTTTGTTGTAAGGTAATGGAAAGTATAGTTAGGGATAAAATTTTGCAATTCTTTGATTTAAATAAACTTTTTACAGTTGACCAACACGGTTTCTTGAAAAAAAGATCTGTTGTAACGAATGTTATGAAGTCTTTAGTTGACTGGTCTCGAGCTATAAGTGATGGCGAATGCATTCATTGTTGTTATCTAGATTTCGCAAAGGCTTTTGACACTGTATCTCATGAAAAGCTTTTGTATAAGTTGTCTAAATATGGGATTAGAGGGAGCCTAATAAAATGGATCAAAGCATTTCTTCAAAACAGAACTCAATATGTCGAAGTTGACGGGACAAAGTCGAAGCCAGTCGATGTGCAAAGCGGAGTCCCTCAGGGCACAGTACTCGGCCCGGTTTTATTCTTAATTTTTATAAATGACATAGTGGATTGTATCAAATTTTCAAAAGTTTTAATATATGCGGACGACGTAAAATTATATCTGAAAACTGGTAAAAATGAAATGACAAATATGCAGCTCCAGGAAGATCTAAATAGGCTGTACGAATGGTCCATTAAATGGCAACTTAAACTAGCCATTTCAAAGTGTTCTGTTTGTGTTTTCGGGTCAGCCGTACAGCCTGTAAATTATAAAATCGCAGAAGAAAATCTGCCTTGTGTATCTAGCATGAGGGATCTGGGATTTATCCTAAGCTCAAACCTAAAGTTTTCTGAACATTGCTCAGATTTATTTAAGAAAGCTATGTACATTCAAGCTTCTATATTTAGAACTTTTAAGTCCCGAGAACGAAATTTTCTGACGAATCTATTTAAAACTTATGTTAGACCTATAGTCGAATCTGGCACGAGTGTATGGTCTCCTTCCTTGTTGAAAGACATCGAGTTAATTGAGAAAGTACAACGCAGATTTACTAAACGTATACCTGGTATGGCTCACGTAACTTATAGATAGACTTCACCAATTGGGCTTAGAGTCGCTAGAATATCGTAGACTTCTTGACGATATGAAAATGGTGTACAAGATAGTAAATAACCTCATCGAGATTGAATTTGAACAATTGTTTAGATATGCTCCAACCAGCTGTACTCGAACTCATAATCTTCGCATTATGCTTCCACCGAAAATGCGTACAAACCCACTTGAAAATTTATTTCATTGTAGAACTGTTAGAATATGGAACTCCCTCCCACAAGCGGTAGTGTCTGCGCAATCATTAGAACAGTTTGTTAGGCTTCTTAGAAATGTTGACCTAGGCCACTTTCTGCGGGGGCAAGGGGTTAGGTGATCACTGTCTGATCCTCTCTTGTCCTACTTCACTATCTTTGTGTTAGTATACATATTTGCTTCTGTGCGATTATTTTGTTATTCGAATTTATACTAATGTTCTGTTTGTTAATAATCGCTTTCTGATTTTGAAGTAAATCTTCTTCT
>JASAND010018790.1:0-55979 GCA_030248195.1 Trissonchulus latispiculum
TAAGTCGGGCTAGAAGCTACGGAGCCCGGCCAAACTGTACCGGCAAAGTGCAAGCTGATGAATCCAGCCATGGTATGACCGTTTCCCCAAGGCCCCGACTCACGCAGGCTGAGGACTCAAAAATGGTACTATGAAAAAGTTGGTTTTCAACTTTTGGATCAGTTGGCAACTTTTTGGTCTAGTTCGCTAAACACTAAAATAAAGTAGCACCTATTGTTTTAACATAATAGACATTGCTTCTAGTTTTTTTGGCAATAGGTTCGCGCGCCCCTGCGCCGCACAGCTGCTGCAGCAGCGGGTGTATTTTTTTTTCGGACCCTCTGGGCACTTGGGTCCGGTGAAATAAAACAACATCAGAAAATTCTTAGTTTAGCCGCTAGAAATCGACCAGGTGTCGAGTTTCCGCGTTTTTAGCGGTATTTATGACTGTAGCATGCACTGAGGGTCTCCTCGGTTAGTTCTCAAGGGGTCAATCTTTACCATTACAGTGTCGTATGATTGGCTTGAAAATTTGTCCTCAACTGAGCAGAACTTTACTGGAATGACTTTTAGCGCTGTTTTATGCTAGTATTTACAGCTATAGCAATGATTCCAGTAATATTCATTCAAGTTTAGAAGCGAGTAGCCTTTCGCTATTGCATTTTCAGGACATCAACCTGTGTAAATTGCTTGCGACAGTCTCGGTAACAAAAGTCGACGATACTCCAGGTAGTTAGAGAATTGAAACTAGTTGAAAAAGCTCAGGAAATTACGAATCCAGAGTAAACTTAATCAATAATACCGTAGTATGGTAAATTATAACGACTTTTTTCTACGTTCACATGCTCAGATCGGGCTGCCAGGTTTCTCAGCAGACAAGCTTTCAGCACTGAACTGAAAACTTACAATTTTTTCGACTTTGAATGAGCTAAATGATGGTTTATAATCAGTTGTGCCCATGGCTAGAGAATTAATAACAACGTAGACGACCTTCCGGTAGTCATTGGGATTCCTGAACTCATGTTAACAGCCATGAGCATCTATGACGGTTTTCAGAAGGTCTTCTAGATGTCTGCTGGATATTTATTCTTTGTCGTTACGTTTGTTCAGAATTGAAAACAAAATATGGCCACTGAATAAGCAACATTATTGACATTACTGTATGTTAAAAACAGTATCGGGCCAGATGAAAAATTTTCAGACCCATATGCGGTAGGCAGCCTATCTAATGAAAATTAACCACCATAGACTGGAAAGATGGGTCAATAGTCAACGGGAATTGCATGAGCAGCATCTGTATATACGATTTGTGCAGTCATTTTGGCGCTAAATAGTGAAAAGGCGAATTTTTTGGCCCTGTATTTTTTTTTCGACCCCGTATATTTTTTTTTCGATTTGGGTCCGAAAAAAAATACAGTCAAATTTTCAAAATTTTTCTGAAAAGCGCAGGCCTTGCCCGGGAACTTTGGGCATGGGAAGAAACTAGACCCCACCTGACATATGCTGGGCCATATCCAGGATCTCTACGGCAATCCTATAAAAAGTTATCCAAAAAGTTGCCAAATCGTATTTTTTCGAACCCTACTATAACTGGCTTGGAATATCGTCTGAAGGGCCATTTTGACTGTACAAGCAAGGGGACTGTATATCTGGTGGAGATTAGAGGGGTGCCCCTCCCAATATGTTGGAGAAAAGCGGAAATCCTCTCTCCATCAGGTTTAACAACCACAGGTGTGACATTCGAAAAATGGATGCTAGTAAACCTCTTTCGTGTGATTTCAGGAACCATACCCATCCATTAGATCAATTATTAGTAACTGCATTGGATTTTTCTGACGACGAAACTACTCGAAGAAGAAAGAAAAGTGGTGGATTAGTCAACTATTTTCTGACCATCCTTTTGGAATCAACTGGGAGCACGTTCTCCGTCACAACAAATCCCCACCCCCGGGTCCAGGTCACTAGCACCATTTGGACTCTGTCGACAACAACAACATCAATAACAGTGGTCCCGACCCTCCTGGCAGTTCCGGTCCTCCGGTCCCCCCAGTCCCTGCCTCCTGCCTCCTACCGACCCTCCCGGGAATTTCGGTCCTCCGGTCCCCCCAGTTCTTTCCCGTCTGACCCCGAGCCCCAACCCTCAGAACTTTGAAATTTTCCTTCCCTCCCGAAATTGGATCCCCCGCTATCTGACCACCAGGAACGACAGCAGCGTGTGATGAATCGTTCGGAAGAAGATGCCCCCCGGTGGAGCATCGAAACCGGTTACGTGATTAAGGTTGGTCTGACTTTGGGTGTCCACGTTTGATTTTCATTTCTCTAACTGATATCATCGTATCCTCCGGGATCCGTGGACTTGTGGCTGTTTTGACTGTATCTGTCCTACTTAACACAGTTACAGTTATCTGCATTGGGCGTCTCCGCGGAGAGGCCTCGCGACAGCTCACCAGCTAGCGGGCGGGAAGTGAAACCTAACCTAACCTAACCTAACCTAACCTAGTCAGCGCTTATATTTAAATGGCTGAAATTATTGTTAACTGGATCACTGCTGTCATGGCTTACTGAGCCTGATTTGCAGGTTGTGTATAGTTTATATGCTTACACAAATGGCGTAATGCCATGATGCATTAGACGCTTGGAGGAGAATCTTTAAAAGGACAGAAGGACAAGAAACAAAAATGCTCCTCTGGAGCATGAAAAAAGTAATATGGGTTATGGTGAGGTTGCAAAATCAAGAGAGGACTAGTCTTTAAAATGCTTAACATGGGGCTAGGTTCAAAAATAGAAGAGGACTAGGTTGTGAGCGAATTAATATGGGCACAGCTTCGCCGAACGTCCCATATTCGCGGGATTTCACGCTTCGTCTTAGCTTTTGTCGCATACAGAGCTATCAATTTCAGTCAGTAATTAGTGATGTGCGCCGACCAATTTGCCCGCTCCGGAGCTCCGGCCGGAGCGGGCTGTCGGAGCACCGGAGCTCCGCGGAGCTCCGACTGCTAGTGGAGGCAAAATTGTAAAAATTTTGGTTTAAGCTGAAAACTGCTTGTTTATTCAATAAAAAGCATGCCTACTCACTGTATATATACTTTTATCGCTTAGCTGTTTATTTTTAGATGCTGATTTCTTTGCTGCATATGAGTTAGCTGTATTTTTGATCTGAAATAAGTTCAGCTTTTGACCATATTTCACAGAATTTTTGGGTTAATTGATTGTGCATAGTGTTGTGTTTACATGAAAGCCCATGTTAGTTTACACTGCAGGTGTTTCACTTTTTTCAAGATTTGGGAAATTTAAATTTTATGCATATTCCACATGAAATACTCAATATTTCTTGCAGCAATTTCATCAAATGTATACCAAACTTTTCAAATTCATGCATGAAATATTGCAAATTTGACAGAAGTGGACCAGATTTCATTTACCCACTACGTATTTAACTTATCATGAGGATGTATATGATCAAATTAAAATACTATATAAATTTAAGCTATCAGAATTTCAATCTGAAAGATATATTAGAAAAGACAGGTTTGATGAAAGCAAAGAAAACAGATGCAGATGTTGAAAGTTTACATAGAATAGATTTAAGGAAATGTAATATTTAATTGAATAATTAATAACAAGTGCGAAATTTAAACGTTTTAAGGAATTAATTCTTAAATGTATATATTAGAGTTGTATTTAATTTTTCTTTTATTCCGAAAATCAAAAAGTTTAACTTGTCTCTAGAAAAAAACCGTCTTGAGAAGTATATACAAGAACGCAGCCTTGAGAAAACTGAAACATTTTTAAAAACAGAAGTACGATAAACTATGTATGTAACGTGTTTATAAGTAAAATATATCTACGCATTGTATTTCCGTCTGTATCGCTGGTACATATACGTATATACTTGAATAAATCGTGAATCTGTCTGCGTTGTCTTTTCCGTTGCTTATAACTTTGGAAATAAAATTCTTGTATTCTTGTTGTATTCTTGTATTCATTCCATTCTTACTTGCTGCAAATAGAAATCGTGGAGTTTACAGAAAAATCATACTTTCGAATTTTTCTTAGCACCTTCAAAACTTCCAAAAGGCTGCTCCGGGTACCCGGAGCTCCTGAGCAGAAGCCCGCTCCGGAGCACCGAAAATCGGAGCTCCGCTCCGGAGCTCCTTCGGAGCGGGGCTCCGGCGCACATCACTATCAGTAATATATAAGAAATTTAAGAAGTTGAATACGTACTCATTGAATACAGTTGTTTGCATATACGTACTCTGTTAGACTAGCTAGGAATACGTATGTGCGTAAATTATCGTCATTTGGTCGGGTTGAACTGCGGCAAGCAACGAGAAGAGGTCTAAGGACATGAGGCTAAAGCTATTGGTACAAGCAGGGAGGAAATAGAAGGTCAGAGTCTTGGCTTTTTCCTAGGCAAAGATTTCTGTGGGGGGGAAGTCTGGGGGGGGGGTGCCCCCCAGGCAGGGTATTTTTTAGGGATTTTTTTCGGGGGGGGGGGTCCCGGGGGGGCCCCGGGCCCGGGGGGGGGGAAAGAAATTTTCGGGGGGGGGGGGGGAGATGTTTTTGCAAAAATGAGCCAAAAAATGTTATTTTTTGCGTATTTTGCAGGGTTAAACTCAAAAAGTGCTCAAAAAAGCCCGGATTTAAGCAAAAAATAGCTATTTTTGCGAAAAAATCTCCGGCGACGCCGGAAAATTTTTGAAAATTGGCCTATTTTTGGCAAAAATTTGAGGCTCCAAAAAATCCCGGGGGGGGAAGCAAAAATCCCGGGAGGGGGCGATTTCGGGGGGGGGGGGGTAGGCATTTTCGGGGGGGGGAAGGTCAATTTCGGGGGGGGGGCCCCCGCCCCCCCCCGGTAAAAAAAACCCTGCCAGGTGTGGGGGGGGGCGGATTTCTGGGGGGGGGGGGGTTTTAGAGAAATGTCTAAAACTAGCTGTTTTTTGCTGCTGAGATAAAATATTCACTATTTTTAACCTAAATTTAAGCTTAAAATAGCTAAAAATGCTTAAAAATAGGTAAAAACTCCGGCGAAACCTCCCAAATCTCAGTTACACCTATGTTCCCCCCCATGGCCATATATAATTTTAGAAAAAAATCAAAACAATAATGGCTATAAATCGGGTATATATAAACAGCTAAAGATGGTTATCTATAAGCAATTAAAAGGTAACATGCAATTGTAAATCACAGTCTGGGCTAATTTATATTTAGGCATATTTTAGCACAAATTTGTCAATTTTCAAGCCCTATTTTCGCATACGAAAACTGTTGACAGAAGGTGTTGAGTACGTTTAATATTGCCCCAACATAATATGGGTATAAAGGCGTCTGCACGGCCCCCTGGAGACCGTGTTGGCCTGGTGCCAGCTAATTAGAGGTCCGGCAGTGGTAAAAAGGTTACCATCCTAAACAACTCGAGTAGTACTACAAGTACCACCATACTTTTGGTTCGAATTCGAAACTTCGAATTTTTGCACTTGGCGATAGTTATACCGTGCGTTTGTTTTTTTCTCGGTGAATAACGCTTATTGGAAATGCATTTTATGGCTAAGTGTTGGAACGATGGAACGAACGATTTTGGCACCATACTACTATGTTATATGTTTTTAGACAGGATTCCCCCATGCTACCTTTTTTGGTCATTTTGGCACCTGGCCAATTTTGGCTCTGTGCCAAGGTCCCAAAGTCGGACTTTCGCTATTTTGGCACTTCGGTTGTGGTGGACTTTTTTTCACAGGCTAGCAGCTAGATCGGTTTGGTTTATTTTATTTGAATATTTCGGCCAATGCACACAAAGTAACGAGGGGGATTTTTTAATTTCGCTCTGTAGCTTTCAGGAGATAGGCCCAAACTTTGCATTTTTCACCGGTTTTGGCGAAGTCCCGCTTTTACTAGAAATGGCCTAAAAGTCACAAAAAAGTCGTTTTTCGGCCTCGGGGTGGTCCCCGTATATAGTAAATCGGGGTCGCTGAAAACGATGAGCATACTGCCGATACCACCCGAAGTGACCACCGGTCAGCATGGCTCCCGTGGTTCCTCGCCCAGGGTTAAAGTTGGGAAAACTCACGCTATACAGCGTTTTTCGGCGTTTTGGTCGGGGGCATGTATAATAAATCGACTACGCTCGTTTCAATGGGCATATCGCCGAAACCGACGCAAGTGACCACTGGTCACTACAGCCTACTGGGCGTAGTGACCACTGGTCAAACGGCCTAAAACTGCGTTTTCCGGCGTTTTGGTCGGGGCATATATAGTAAATCGACTACGCTCGTTTCAATGGGTATCAGGGGCGCACCCATGGGGGGGCCGCCGCCCCCCCCCCCCCTGTCGCTGTCAGGTTTCGAAGGTCAAAAAAATTAAGAAGCAGAAAGGAGAAAAAGCAGAAATAGCAAAAATTTTCGCGTATTAACTATTCTTTGGTTGTTTTGAGGATAGCATATGTGGGGGGGTGGGGTGGCTGGTCTTCAATTATTATTCGGTATATATACGTATATAGCAAGCAGCGATTGCTATGCTTTCTGTGCGTACTATGCATAGTATGCGTTGCTGTTTGTTTCTATTTTGATTTAACATATACGTATATAGTAAACTAAAATATTATCTGGTCAAGGCAACATTATGTCTAACCAACTATTCACTTACCTATATATACCTATTAAACTGCTCAAGGCAAAGAATTCAAAGTTTTGAAAACAATTTTACTCCGAAATTTAAAATTTTCTTCTACTTATAGGGGGCAGCGCCCCCAGACACGTTGCGTATCTATTTTTCGCCAGCTATTCATACTCTGACACCGCAGTAAATCGAAGCTAAAAGCGTTTATAGCTTTATACTATATAATTTTTGTAATTTTACGCAGTCAAAATTAAAAATACGCATTCTAAAATAAAAATATACGCAAAATTTACGCAGGTGCGTTTTTCAAAAAATTCATTAAAAACCCATGATATGCACGCTTTTTTACAAAATACAATTTAAAATGCACACACAAAAAAGCTTAGTCAAATTTTGCTACTGCTAACCACAACATGGCTCAAAAAATATTCAAATAGGTGAAGCTTTTTAAAAAGAGCTCTAGCTTTTAGCTGGGGGCTGCCGCCCCCAGACCCCCGCTTCTTTCCAATTTTTCTTATCAAATCTACGGTGCGAAGATTTTTTTGGGGGGGTAGTGTTGGGGGGTCCCCCCCCAGGCAGGGTATTTTTTAGAAATTTTTTTCCGGGGGGGGGGGCTTCCCGGGGGCCCCCCGGGCCGGGGGGGGGAAGAAATTTTTGGGGGGGGGGGGGGAGATTTTTTGCAAAAATGAGCCAAAAAATGGTATTTTTTGGCGTATTTTGCATGGTGAAACTCAAAAAGTGCTCAAAAATGCCAGGATTTAAGCTAAAAATAGCTATTTTTGCGAAAAAATCTCCGGCGAAGCCGGAAAATTTTTGAAAATTGGCCTATTTTTGGCAAAAATTTGGGGCTCCAAAAATCCCGGGGGGGGGGGGAAGCAAAAATCCCGGGAGGGGGCGATTTCGGGGGAAGGAAGGCATTTTCGGGGGGGAAGGTCAATTTCGGGGGGGGGGGGAAGGTCAATTTCGGGGGGGGGGGGGGGCCCCCCCCCCCCTGTAAAAAACACCCTGCCAGGTCTGGGGGGGCTCGGATTTCTGGGGGGGGATTTTAGAAAAATGTCTAAAACTAGCCTGTTTTTTGCTGCTGAGATAAAATATTCACTATTTTTAACCTAAATTTAAGCTTAAAATAGCTAAAAATGCTTAAAAATAGGTAAAAACTCCGGCGAAACCTCCCAAATCTCAGTTACACCTATGTTCCCCCCCATGGCCATATATAATTTTAGAAAAAAATCAAAACAATAATGGCTATAAATCGGGTATAAACAGCTAAAGATGGTTATCTATAAGCAATTAAAAGGTAACATGCAATTGTAAATCACAGTCTGGGCTAATTTATATTTAGGCATATTTTAGCACAAATTTGTCAATTTTCAAGCCCTATTTTCGCATACGAAAACTGTTGACAGAAGGTGTTGAGTACGTTTAATATTGCCCCAACATAATATGGGTATAAAGGCGTCTGCACGGCCCCCTGGAGACCGTGTTGGCCTGGTGCCAGCTAATTAGAGGTCCGGCAGTGGTAAAAAGGTTACCATCCTAAACAACTCGAGTAGTACTACAAGTACCACCATACTTTTGGTTCGAATTCGAAACTTCGAATTTTTGCACTAGGCGATAGTTATACCGTGCGTTTGTTTTTTTCTCGGTGAATAACGCTTATTGGAAATGCATTTTATGGCTAAGTGTTGGAACGATGTGGGCATTTTGGCACCATACTACTATGTTATATGTTTTTAGACAGGATTCCCCCATGCTACCTTTTTGGTCATTTTGGCACCTGGCCAATTTTGGCTCTGTGCCAAGGTCCCAAAGTCGGACTTTCGCTATTTTGGCACTTCGGTTGTGGTGGACTTTTTTTCACAGGCTAGCAGCTAGATCGGTTTGGTTTATTTTATTTGAATATTTCGGCCAATGCACACAAAGTAACGAGGGGGATTTTTTAATTTCGCTCTGTAGCTTTCAGGAGATAGGCCCAAACTTTGCATTTTTCACCGGTTTTGGCGAAGTCCCGCTTTTACTAGAAATGGCCTAAAAGTCACAAAAAAGTCGTTTTTCGGCCTCGGGGTGGTCCCCGTATATAGTAAATCGGGGTCGCTGAAAACGATGAGCATACTGCCGATACCGCCCGAAGTGACCACCGGTCAGCATGGCTCCCGTGGTTCCTCGCCCAGGGTTAAAGTTGGGAAAACTCACGCTATACAGCGTTTTTCGGCGTTTTGGTCGGGGGCATGTATAATAAATCGACTACGCTCATTTCAATGGGCATATCGCCGAAACCGACGCAAGTGACCACTGGTCACTACAGCCTACTGGGCGTAGTGACCACTGGTCAAACGGCCTAAAACTGCGTTTTCCGGCGTTTTGGCCGGGGCATATATAGTAAATCGACTACGCTCGTTTCAATGGGTATCAGGGGCGCACCCAAGGGGGGGGCCGCCCCCCCCTGTCGCTGTCAGGTTTCGAAGGTCAAAAAAATTAAGAAGCAGAAAGGAGAAAAAGCAGAAATAGCAAAAATTTTCGCGTATTAACTATTCTTTGGTTGTTTTGAGGATATGGGGGGGGGGGTGGGGTGGCTGGTCTTCAATTATTATTCGGTATATATACGTATATAGCAAGCAGCGATTGCTATGCTTTCTGTGCGTACTATGCATAGTATGCGTTGCTGTTTGTTTCTATTTTGATTTAACATATATATATACGTATATAGTAAACTAAAATATTATCTGGTCAAGGCAACATTATGTCTAACCAACTATTCACTTACCTATATATACCTATTAAACTGCTCAAGGCAAAGAATTCAAAGTTTTGAAAACAATTTTACTCCGAAATTTAAAATTTTCTTCTACTTATAGGGGGCAGCGCCCCCAGACACGTTGCGTATCTATTTTTCGCCAGCTATTCATACTCTGACACCGCAGTAAATCGAAGCTAAAAGCGTTTATAGCTTTATACTATATAATTTTTGTAATTTTACGCAGTCAAAATTAAAAATACGCATTCTAAAATAAAAGTATACGCAAAATTTACGCAGGTGCGTTTTTCAAAAAATTCATTAAAAACCCATGATATGCACGCTTTTTTACAAAATACAATTTAAAATGCACACACAAAAAAGCTTAGTCAAATTTTGCTACTGCTAACCACAACATGGCTCAAAAAATTTTCAAATAGGTGAAGCTTTTTAAAAAGAGCTCTAGCTTTTAGCTGGGGGCTGCCGCCCCCACACCCCCGCTTCTTCCCAATTTTTCTTATCATAGCTACGTTGCTTTGCTTTGTTTAGAGTTTTATTAGTTTGAGTTATATAACGTACATACCTTATGTATCCGGTGAAACCAGGGCGCTAGCCAGAAGACAATTTTAATCCTTTGAAGCAACAAAAAGTGGTCAGAAAAAATTGTTTTCAGGTCTAAAATGCAAAAAATTCTCAACTTCTGGGGGGCTGCGCCCCCCAGACCCCCTGCTTTCGCATTTCTGAGAATGATTAATTCTATTTAACTACCTCAACCAATGTAACCAATTACTACATGTTTGTTCTCAAAGCACAAAAACATGTGTAGAAATAACTATTTCAACATTGTTGCCGCCCCCCCCCTGTCAGAAAACGCTGGGTGCGCCACTGATGGGTATATCGCCGAAACCGACGGAAGTGACAACTGGTCACTACAGCCTACGGGGCCTATTGACCACTGGTCAAACGGCCTAACACTGGGTTTTTCGGCGTTTTGGTCGGGGGCATATATAGTAAATCAACTACGCTCGTTTCAATCGGCATATTGCCGAAACCTACGGAAGTGACCACTGGTCAGCCCTATTGCCCACTGGTCAAACGGCCTAAAACAGCGTTTTGGGATGAACCGGATTTAGACTTACCGTTCGTTCTCTTCGAATGGCACTCAAAAATATGTCTTTAGTCAGCGCTTCCCGTGGCTGGCTGCTCTCAGCTATCGGGCGCGATGGCTACTGCGATGCCATTGCTGCTTTTATGCGACAGGCTCAAAACAATTATCTTCTTATAACGAAAAATTCAACTGTCAAAAGTTAACAAAAGAAAATATGTTCGTATGTTCACTATGCCGGCATAAAAGGGGCAGCGGGCACTGCCCGCCGTTGACAATTGAGCCTTCCCTCTCCAAAGGTAGTTTCACGCCCAGATAGGAAGACCCGACCAAACCCGTACAGTGGTCACTGATCAGCCTTACTAAGTAAGAGGTCGCTAGACGGGAGCAGTAAACTGTCATTGCTGTGTATATATATATAGTATACTAAAGACAAGGTTTAAATCTTTTCAAGGTTTGGAGTTGCGTTGCGGCCTTTTGCTTAGGGAGGATTTTAGGAAAGGTAAGACAAAGAGAAAGATAACGGAAGGAGTCATGGATTTTTCTCAAATCTGCGAACTGGATGCAATGGTGGAGCACGACTTAATACAGGTATACTACCCGCTATCTGGTGCCTGAGAGGATAGAAATGGACAGAAGGGGGTCGACCATGACAGGTCAGTGCCGCCTCCAGTGGGGCTACCACACCGGTACGCTCTGCTGAGGTGTAAGTGTTTAGCCACCTGCGCTGATTTGAGTGGTTTGTCCAGCTTGCCGGCATATAAAGGTGCAGGGGGTGATTCTCCGAATCAGGTAGTGCGCGTCAGCGCACTACCTAGAATAGGGAAAAAAGGCGTATTGCGTAGTGTTGGAACATAGTTTTCCCTGTTGCCAGCGGAGGAGTTGAGGTAGAGCCTTCATATTGTACCAGTAGAAGGCCCTTCACGAGGGGTCCATGCTCTGCAAATTTGAGCAAAATCGGCCGAGCCGTTTTTGAGATATGACAGATTCAATTTTTCAATGCACGACTTTCTCTCCATTTTATTTTTTCCCCCCACACCTAGGGGTCGGAGGTCTTAGATTTTCTATACTATATGGGGTTTTTTTGAACAACTTTTTCCCCATTTTTGGGGAAATGAGTATGAAGTAGGTAGGGCCTCCCCATAGGTCTGTGTACATAGCAGGATTTCGATTTTTTCGAAGATAGTTTTTTTCCAAATCGGTCAATCCTTCTGTTCAAGTAAACTTGAATTGGGGTAGGCCGATGGGTCTGAGGTTCGCCGAGGAGCATGGACCCACGGCCCTAATTGCCATGGGGTATATGAATTTTGGATCTGGCCCCAGTAGTTTTCTGGCCAGGGGTCACTAGTTAACGTATAAAAGGGGGTCTGGGCCTACGGAGTAGGCAGCCCTATACATAAGAGCTGCTGGGCTGAGGTTTCGTATTCGAATAGGAACCCCTATATGGTGAATCTAAATGGCCCATTAGTTTCGCTGTAGGACCTATCCATGTGGCCGGGGGGCACCCTGATGGTGGTGGGCCCTACCGTGTCGCAACTCCAACTTTAACCTCTTCTACAGAAATATCTACAGTGAGCAGGTCTCTCTTATTTGGGATTTGGGGTGGGGTGCGGGGGCACTACAGCATAGGCTATAGTAGGTTTCGCCCAGACCCGTGTGGCGCCCTGGCCAGGGGTCCGGACCGTGGACCATGCCCAAAATGGCCAAAAATCGATTTTTCTAAAAGAGGCCAAGTTTGGTATCAAATGAAAGCCCCTGGCGAGGCGAACATTTTTTGTCATTGGAGGACCCCTCCAAAGTGGCCCCAGCGGCCTGTGGCGCCCTGACCAGGGTCCGGACCGGTCCAAAATGGTCAAAAATCGATTTTTCCAAAAGTGGCCATGTTTGGTATTAAATGAAAGCCCTTGGTGGGGCGAACATTTTTTGTCATTGGAAGACCCCTCCAAAGTGGTCCCAGCGGCCTGTGGCGCCCTGGCCAGGGTCCGGACCCGTCCAAAATGGTCAAAAATCGATTTTTCCAAAAGTGGCCAAGTTTGGTATCAAATGAAAGCCCGTGGCGAGGCGAACATTTTTTGTCATTGGAGGACCCCCTCCAAAGTGGTCCCAGCGGCCTGTGGCGCCCTGACCAGGGTCCGAACCGGTCCAAAATGGTCAAAAATCGATGTTTCTAAAAGTTGGCAAGTTTGGCATCACATGAAAGCCCTTGGTCAGGCGAACATTTTTTCTCATTAGAGGACCCCTCCAAAGTGGACCCTGCGGCCTGTGGCGCCCTGACCAGGGTCCGAACCGGTCCAAAATGGCCAAAAATCGATTTTTCCAAAAGTGGCCAAGTTTGGTATCAAGTGAAAGCCCGTGGCGAGGCGAACATTTTTTGTCATTGGAGGACCCCCTCCAAAGTTGTCCCAGCGGCCTGTGGCGCCCTGACCAGGGTCCGAACCGGTCCAAAATGGTCAAAAATCGATGTTTCTAAAAGTGGCCAAGTTTGGCATCACATGAAAGCCCTTGGTCAGGCGAACATTTTTTGTCATTGGAGGACCACTCTAAAGTGTCCCTAGCGAGCTGTGGGGCCTGACCAGGGTCCGGACTGGTCAAAAATCGATTTTTTAAAAAATTTCCAAGTTTGTTATCAAATGAAAGCCCGTGGCAAGGCGAACATTTTTTGTCATTGGAGGACCCCTCCAAAGTGGACCCAGCTACGTGTGGCGCTCGTTTAGGGGGAAAGCCCAAAATCCGGGGGGAGGCATTTTCGGGGTGCCCTCGCCCCCTACTAAAAACCCTGCCCTCCGTGGGCGTTCGCACCCCCCTCATCCTGTTTTCCGATATACTGACCCCACCCACCTAATTCTCTTTTCAGATAAACCCTTACTTTTTTGGGGGGGGGATCCCGAGCAAATCACATAGGGTTAGTAAATGTAGTTTAATACAGCACGTGATTTGCCCCGCGGCCGCCCAGTCCCTTACGCCGCGTCCACGTACAACAGTGTATTACATCTACCATGACAATGCGTAACCCTTACATAAAAACAAACCAATATAAAGAGATAGTGCTCCGTACAAATGATAAAAATGCTCTAAACATGCTTACAATAGATATATGCATACGTATATATGTACGTCCTGTCTGGTTTTTTCAAACCGTTTTTCTGGCAGTTTATTCATTTTATGTATTAAGCCCTCTTAAAAACGCTAAAGCGGAAAAATGCAAGAAACTAGTGGGAAAAATGCCCTAAACGGGCATGCAATGGCTAGAATAGGGAAAGAAGGAAGGGCGGAAAAATGCCAATATATACGTATATATACTTGTCAGTCGGCGCTGAAAATGGTAAGAAACTAGATTCAGCGCCGAATAGGGAAAGCAGTCGGCGCTGAAAATTATATAAACTAGATTCAGCGCCGAATAGGGAATGCAGTCGGCGATGAAAAGGATAGAAACTAGATTCAGCG
Source organism: Trissonchulus latispiculum (assembly GCA_030248195.1). Taxonomy (NCBI): domain Eukaryota; kingdom Metazoa; phylum Nematoda; class Enoplea; order Enoplida; family Ironidae; genus Trissonchulus; species Trissonchulus latispiculum. Next base: position 13,878 of record JASAND010018790.1, read on the forward strand.
CCGAATAGGGAATGCAGTCGCGTAGCGTGGAACAGGCACTTCCCCCGTCCATCCTATTCGCGTGAATTGCGATATATCCAGCTGAACGGTTCATTTTTCTAACAATGTTACCTTCGATACGGTAATCTCATTAACTGTGACTGGGTTTTATACCTACGCGCGTGAATTACAATATGTTGATATGAGCGCCTGCTTTCTCGTACAATTTTATCTCATACAGCAAACTTGAAACTGTTCCTGGGTTGTCTACTTTTAGACTTAGTTGAGCCTCGCGACACTACAATATCTACTGCCATCGCGTTTTAGTGTCCTAATATAGACAAGATTAAGATTACGTTTTGGCACATACTTTTATCGGCTTTTCCAACACAACATTTTTAACGATCAATGACACTTTTAATTTGTTTTAGACTTGGAATTACTAATACTAATAGACAATGTATATACTTTATGTACTTTATGCAGAAGACAGCAGCTCCGGCTTTAACTTTATGTTAAAGAACAAAGCTAGCTAGTTACACCACATTTCGTTCACATAATGACGCCTAATGTTATCTGTGTTAGTTCATGATCCACAATCAACAACGAAATTTCTACTCTTTAAAAGCAGACTTTGCTTACACAAACGATATTGTATCCTGCCTCATTTCAAACGCAGTATATACAACATTCTCGGGTAGTGCAGAGCAGTTCACGCGAATAGGATGGACGGAGGAAGTGCCTGTTCCACGCTACGCGACTGCATTCCCTATTCGGCGCTGAATCTAGTTTCTATCCTTTTCATCGCCGACTGCATTCCCTATTCGGCGCTGAATCTAGTTTATATAATTTTCAGCGCCGACTGCTTTCCCTATTCGGCGCTGAATCTAGTTTCTTACCATTTTCAGCGCCGACTGACAAGTATATATATATACGTATATATTGGCATTTTTTCGCCCTTCCTTCTTTCCCTATTCTAGCCATTGCATGCCCGTTTAGGGCATTTTTCCCACTAGTTAACTTCCTACATCCAAAGTGGATAACCTTAACACAGTTACAGTTATCTGCATTGGGCGTCTCCGCGGAGAGGCTTCGCGACAGCTCACCAGCTAGCGGGCGGGAAGTGAAACCTAACCTAACCTAACCTAACGTAGTCAGCGCTTATATTTAAATGGCTGAAATTATATTGTTAACTGGATCACTGCTGTCATGGCTTACTGAGCCTGATTTGCAGGTTGTGTATAGTTTATATGCTTACACAAATGGCGTAATGCCATGATGCATTAGACGCTTGGAGGAGAATCTTTAAAAGGACAGAAGGACAAGAAACAAAAATGCTCCTCTGGAGCATGAAAAAAGTAATATGGGTTATGGTGAGGTTGCAAAATCAAGAGAGGACTAGTCTTTAAAATGCTTAACATGGGGCTAGGTTCAAAAATAGAAGAGGACTAGGTTGTGAGCGAATTAATATGGGCACAGCTTCGCCGAACGTCCCATATTCGCGGGATTTCACGCTTCGTCTTAGCTTTTGTCGCATACAGAGCTATCAATTTCAGTCAGTAATATATAAGAAATTTAAGAAGTTGAATACGTACTCATTGAATACAGTTGTTTGCATATACGTACTCTGTTAGACTAGCTAGGAATACGTATGTGCGTAAATTATCATCATTTGGTCGGGTTGAACTGCGGCAAGCAACGAGAAGAGGTCTAAGGACATGAGGCTAAAGCTATTGGTACAAGCAGGGAGGAAATAGAAGGTCAGAGTCTTGGCTTTTTCCTCGGCAAAGATTTCTGTGGGGGGGGAAGTCTGGGCGGGTCCCCCCCAGGCAGGGTATTTTTTAGGGCTTTTTTTTGGGGGGGGGGCTTCCCGGGGGGCCCGGGGGAAGAAATTTTCGGCGGGGGGGGGGAGATTTTTTGCAAAAATGAGCAAAAAAATGGTATTTTTGGCGTATTTTGCATGGTGAAACTAAAAAAGTGCTCAAAAATGCCAGGATTTAAGCTAAAAATAGCTATTTTTGCGAAAAAATCTCCGGCGAAGCCGGAAAATTTTTGAAAATTGGCCTATTTTTGGCAAAAATTTGGGCCTCCAACACATCCCGGGGGGAGAAGCAAAAATCCCCGGGGGGGGCGCGCCCCCACCCCTGTAAAAAATACCCTGCCAGGTCTTTGGGGGCTCGGATTTCTGGGGGGGGGGGGGGTTTTTAGAAAAATGTCTAAAACTAGCTGTTTTTTGCTGCTGAGATAAAATATTCACTATTTTTAACTTAAATTTAAGCTTAAAATAGCTAAAAATGCTTAAAAATAGGTAAAAATCCGGCGAAACCGGAAAAAATTTTCAAAATTTGCCCTCAAAACCCTATTTTTCCGGGCACTTTAGGGTAGGGGGGGGAAGGCCCGAATCCTGGGTTGGGGGGCGACCCAAGTATGGGGGGGGGACGGATTTCTGGGGCCCCCCCACCCCCCACCCCCCTGTAGGAAAAAGCCAGGAGTCCTAAGATTATTCTTGAAATATAAATTTTACGTATGAATGAATAAAACGCACTGGTCAGTATAAAACGTTTCTCGAAGAAAAAGTTTGACTAACTAGAAACTAAACGTAGCGTGGATGAATATGCATACTGATATATATATACATTTATAAACCGCGAATATGGGTTGTTCGGAGAAGCTGTGCCCATATTAATTCTCTCACAACCAGACATGTGCAGGAGGGGAAGTTCTGGGGGGGGTGAAGGGCGGCCGAAGGCCGCCGAAAAACCGGATTTTTCCGGTTTTTTACCGGAAAAATCCGGATTCTGGGGGGGGTGAGGGACCCCTCTGGGGGGGGGTGAGCTCAGGTCTGGGGGGGTGAAAAACCCCCCAAACCCCCCCCCCCCCAAGCACACGTATGCTCACAACCTAGTCCTCTTCTATTTTTCCGGCTACGCCTCAGCGTAGCCGGCTATTATACATTATTCTGTACAGCTGCTTTACGCAGCTGCACGTTAAAACTGTGCCGTTAATTTGGTTCATGTGTTGAGCATCCAGGGGGGTTTGGTTTCATAGTTGTATGGATATCCGTGAAGTATATACGCATGTGCACATTGTTGGCGGCTTCAAGATTCTGTCAACAAACTTCTAATCTTACTCAGGTCCAATATGCAAATTAGGAACCTGCTAAACGTGATTTCTGTTAAGATTGACAATAGGCTATACAATAGGTTAAACAATAGGCATACAATATTTTTTCAGTGAAGTAGTGTCAAATTTTGGAATTCTTAGAAATTGTGAAAACTCCGTCTTTAGCTAAATTCAAAAGAAACGTTTCACATCTTTCTTGTACAATAGCTGGTATGTAGCTGAGTATCTACAGACATTGGACTACATTATCTTCAGAGAAATTATGTATGCAAGCTCAGCGAAAGGCTAGACTGCGTAGCCGGCCCCTGACTGGAATACAATCTCCGCTCCATAGCTTACTCAAAAAGTTTTGCACACAACTTCTGCTTGTTGTACCTAGCCCCATATTAAGCATTTTAAAGACTAGTCCTCTCTTGATTTTGCAACCTCACCATCACCCATATTACTTTTTTCATGCTCCAGAGGAGCATTTTTATTTCTTGTATATATATAGCGAATATTTGCGCCGAAGGCACATTTCTATGTACATCGGCACAAGGAACATTTCTAGCGAGAAAAACTTGGGTACAGTTTAGGGTTCCTCCCCCCTCCCAAATTTCGGATTTTGGGGTCCCCCGAGCCAAATTTGGACCTACTCCCCCCCAAACGGGCGGTACACATATGCCTATGCCAAAAATCCGGGAGAGAGGGTGAGGGCCCCCGCCCCAATTTTCCGTTACACCTATGGTGGGTTGTGAGAACTCCACTTCCAAATGGCCAAATCCCAGATCCCACCAACCCAAATTTACCAGACCGCACCCTCACAATTTTCAAAATTTTGCATCAAAATTAGGAAAAATTGGAAATTTTTCGCAAAAATTCTATTTTTTCTAAAACATGACCAATCCGTTTGTATATAATATGGTTAATTTTGGTTGCTGCTGCTGGTCGACTACTCCCCCCATGCCTGGACTTTTTAGTGGGGGGGGGCGATGGGGTTGATTTTAATAGCCTATCTTAAAGAGCGTACCTAGAAAACTGACCTAGAACCTGTTACGTGTATAAATACCAATTTTTGGCACATTTTCAACCCCACCCCGAAAATCCCCCTTCCGGAAAAGCCCTAGAAAAGCGCTGTAGAATTGTACACAATTGAGGTCACTGACCGCGAGTCACGACTCCTTTGTATTATTCCTCCATATATATGTCGAAGCCTAGTAGTCAAATTAGCCATTTAGTTAAATGGCTAAACATTTTAGCCATTTAGTCAAATGGCTATCCCAGTTGTAAAACGCAGCGTGTTTGACTACTTGGCCAAAAGACTCGCAATATTTTAGCCATTTAGTAAAATGACAACAGTGTTTTAGCCATTTAGTTAAATGGCCAGCAGCTCGTAGCCTAGTTGTCAAATGACAGTTGATGACTATTTATTGACGATCATACGTTGTTACTACTTTTCTACCTACTAATTGCAAGTACATATAACTTAATATTATTTAAATGCAAGGTAGTGGACTTTTAAGTGTTTTGTAAGTATAATATCAAGAGTACATAATGATATGCCTGATAAGTATGTACAAATGTGCCTGCTGTCATACTCTTATCATTATGTACTCTTGGTAATATTCAGGAATGCATGGACAGGTTTGAAAAATAAAATTAGCTTTTTTAATTTTTGAAGATTAAAAATTTAACGATTTTTTTATTTATGTCAGGGGATTCTAGTATCATTTCGAATTTCTACTAAATTAAACAACGCTACTAAACAGTATGTGAAACTCGACTTTACATATCATAGCAGTAAGTCTATTGTTTCAAGTTATAAGAAAAACATGTGGAATGTTTAAATTTCTAATATAATCCCTTCGTGGAATTTTTTGAAATTTGAGTACATGTCTAAATTATCTTGTTGAAACTTTTAGAAATTCGAAATGATATTAGAACCCCTGGACATAAATCAAATAAAAATCATTAAATTTTTAATGTTCAAAAATTGAAAAAGTTAATTTTATTTTTCAAAACTGTCCATGCATTCCTGAATATTACTTACAAAACACTGAAAAGTCGACTACCTTGCATTTAAATAATATTAAGTTATATGTACTTGCAATTAGTAAGTAGAAAAGTAGTAACTAACGTATGATCGTCAATAAATAGTCATCAACTGTCATTTGACAACTAGGCTACGAGCTGCTGCCATTTAACTAAATGGCTAAAACACTGTGGTCATTTTACTAAATGGCTAAAATATTGCGAGTCTTTTGGCCAAGTAGTCAAACACGCTGCGTTTTACAACTGGGCTAGCCATTTGACTAAATGGCTAAAATGTTTAGCCATTTAACTAAATGGCTAATTTGACTACTAGGCTTCGACATATATATACCTAATGCATTGTAGATGTCGTCAGGGGAATATTGTGGACCATTGGGAGCGGACGCATTTCGTCTGGCCATGGCCGTGGCTGTCATTCAAACGAAACCGGCCGGAGTGGATCTGACACAGTGGCACGCCACTCTGACGCGTCAGTTTGTCTTCTATAACGGGGAAGGCTGGCTCCCGTCGGATATGGCCAACGCGCGTCAGCTGGCGACGTTCAGGGCGAAGCTGAAGCGATTTGCTGATGGCGTTCGTATCAGTGCGGTGAGCTTGAGCCGCGGTTGCAATTGTTTCACAAGGGTTGTGGCGGCAGCCTATAGATCTGTGCATATGGCTAGCCTTATTCTAGCAAAATGGAGGGTGGGCTAGTAGGGCATCTTTTTGTAGGTGGCTTGGTGGGGGCGAATATTTTTCCAAGTTTGTCTAAGAGTGAAAATTGCTTTATATATTTATTCATTTTGTTTATAGGATATATACACCATACACGGCCAAAGTTACGTAGTTTTGTAAAAAAGTAGTTTATGTAAAAAATCCGCGGGTTTAGTGTTCAAAGGCAAACATTGAGCTTGGCTTATTCTTCTGGGGTGGGGGTCCCCTCCCCATAAACGACCTCCCCCCTAAATCTCCTCCTCCCCAAAATGGGTGCCCCCTTTCATACCAATTTTTGTCCTGAATCGCTCAGAAGTCCAAATTTTCGGGCTTCTCCGGAGAGTTTTAGTCTCATTGTCTATTTTAACATTAAATCTGCTTATTTTTGCAGTCAAAACGAACTTTTTTAGCGATTACTGTAATAAACAGCTCAATTTGTAGCATGTTTTTAGAAATATTTCTCCCCCCTCCCAAATGACTCACCCCGAGGGCGCGCGCTGCGTAAACAAATTTTTTCTTTACATCTGGTTTGGGGGGACGGCCGCTCCCTTCCTCCTCCCCTTAAGTGCGCCCCTGATGATTCATTATGAGTTCTTGTTTGTCTTGTCAAACCTGTTATTGTTTTTTAGGATCAGCTCCCACTGCCTCTACAGGACGATTCTCTCGCTGCCATGATGAAATCTGAAGACAACGATAATGATGATGATAGCAGCAGTGGGGAGAAAACGGCTCTGGCCCTGTGCCAAGAAATCTGGTTCACCCTGGCCCATTGCCAGCCGACCAGTCCGGTCTGGTCCTGTCTGAACGATTGCCTGATTCAGCATCTCCTATCCCTGGTTCGTCGCAGCTGGCTCCGTCCGGTCTCCTCGCCCTGGGGGGACGGCGGCTTACTCCCAAATTTGGCACGGCCACCTGGACCTGGTTCGGGCGGGCTTCCCTGGCCTTCCTCCCACCTGGCCGATGCCGTCTGTCTGGCCGGTCAGATTAGCAGCGCCGCTGAGCGATCTCAGGACACGCTGCCTCAGCTGGCGCAGGGCTGGCTTCGCCTGTTGCAACGGCTGCTGCAGGCGATGATCTGGTTTCGAGATCAGCCTGCTGCTTCGGCTGGTACTGCTGAAGATTCAACTGCTGTCGTTGAGGTAAATAGTTTTAGCTTAAAACTGGACTGTGTCTGGTTGTATTGAGATAGTTGGGGGTTTTCTTGGTACATATTCGTGTATATATAGGAGATGCCGATCCAAATCCAAAAGCGTCCCTCCGTCCATTATGTCCTCTTGTATGATGGGACAAAAAGACATTTTGGCTGATTCTGCAGTTTTGAGAAATCGGATGTTTAAAGATCAACGATCTATGTTTAACTGGTGTGTCAAGAAAGTAAGATATTTTTCGGTTAAAGCATACTGTTCCGAATGTATATACACTTTATAAGCTTTAAAATTATGTACAGATCTCGTTTCAACTCCAAAAATTGAGAAAGTTATAGCGTTCCAAACACCACTCCACAAAAGCAAAAGTACATAATACATAAGAGTATGACAAGCGTCATATCCTATGTATTATGAGCTCGCTACATCCGGTGCACGCTATCGGCTGACCCCCCCATAAATTGACAAAGAAATGCTTGCACACAACAGACGCACTTTGAACCAACTGACTATAGTTGTGTTTTCGAGTTTTAGCGTGCAGGCATAGCGTTCGAATTTCCTTTGATAAGGGGGGTCTGATTTATGGGGTGGGGGGGTAAGCCGATAGCGTGCAGAGGATGTAGCGAGATGATAATACATCGCGTATGACGCTTGTCATACTCTTGTGTATTATGTACTCTTGACAAAAGGATACGTTCGTATCTTGCCTCAAATATATATGTATACGTCATTTTTCAAATTTTGTATTTATATAATGTTCTTAAGTCGGGTGAAACCTTCAAACCAAATTTGGTGTGCCAATTTGCACATATAAAAGGAAGGTGTGTGTGCGCTAAGTTTCACTGCAATTGCTTGTGTTTAACTGTGGACGCATGCCTCAGTGCGATGATCAGAAATATGCCTCAGACCTATGGTCAGGAAAAGGCAAATTTTCAACTTATCCAAATATAGACTTAATTTTATAATGAAATTGATATTTTGAACATCTTAACTTCTTACGCCGAGTCTCTACAAAACATTATGAGAAAGTTAGTGCGGGTTAAAATTTGAATTAAATTTAAAATTAAAATTTGAAATGAGCTTGCTCAAATCTTTTCTCGCTCGTTGCTTGGCTTGTCATTGTAATTTATGCAGTAGTAGATACCTACAAGTAGAATGTTTAAATTGATGTAATTGTCATGTCTTTTGTTATTCTATGTTTACGCGACTTCGTAGCCCTCAGCCAGGCATACTATCGTAAACACTAAATTTTAGGGATTTGAACTGCAATATTTCTTAATTGGATAGACCTTGGACTCTAAAAAGTTGTCCACATTGGGGTACCCGAAAATAGCGAGTGACTATAAAAAATGTGGTACCTGGCGATCCATCCACCCCCCTGAAGTGGGAAGTCAATGAAGTTGGAGAAATGTCGAGTTTGGTAACAAGGGTTTGGTGCAACGGCACTGCATTTGTACGTATTTACTAACGAAAAGGAATTTATTGTAATGTCAGGAAAACTAGTTCAATTGTTGCATTGATTTGTGCGGGAATTTTTAAAATTTCAATTAAACTGAATCTTTTTTGCATTTCTAGACTGACGACCAACTGTCTGCCTGGTCCCGACTCTACCGGCTGGGTCTGATCCTTCAGGCAGCCTTGACGGGGCTGCGGTCGCCGAGTCTACTCGCCCAGGGCCTGGCCCTGGTCGTCGATGGGCTGGACCGATCTGGTGCCATTCTGCGATCCTGCCCGGATGATCTCAGATCTTCCTGTGCCATCGTTTCCCTGGCTGCCCTGCTGGATCTGCTGGAATCCGTTCTGAGACGGCTCAGATCTCGAAATCCGGCCTCCCTGCATCGTTCCTCTCGAAATTTCCGGACCGCTCAGCGGCTTCGGGCCGTGGGGGATCGACTCTGCCCAAATCAGGCCTGTCTGGCCAAACGATGCTATGCACTGTCGGCTGTTCTGTTTCCCATGTGAGGGGGGATTTGTTCCTTGAACCGTTGGTTTTTCCCCAAAACTTCGGGGGGAGGACGTTTGGAGAGGTGTTCAGGAGTTTACCGGGGTGGCGGGGGGGCTGATAAACTGAGGGTTTCTTATTTTGTCCGTTTGAAATTCTTTTGGATTTTGGAACTTTTCTTTTCATGCCAAATGTTTGCAAAGTTGGGATTTTTGTTATATATTCGGAAATTGAAATTCATCCGCTCTTTCTGAGTAATCTTGTCTGCCGTGGAGTGTATATGATTGTAAATATATGGCAGGATTTTAGTTTTGCTCGTCATGTCAACCGAAATTGTTTTATTGTGCATTTTACTGTATTTTTGATTTGCTCGTTTGCTCGTCCAATTTTATTTGTTTTTTTATTTTCAAGCTGTTTCCTGGCTTTTATTGTTTTTCTTGTTAAATGTTTTTCTTTTATTAAACCGTTGTATTGTTTTTATCATAGGGCATGATGAGATATAATTTAGATTTTTCTAACTTCATAGCATTTTAGAAAGTTTTCAGTTTTTAAAAAGGTGGACCTGAACGGTTAAGTTATATATATCCAAAAATTGGATTTTTTATTCTGATTTAAATCCATTCTAAGGATAAAGGCTAATTTTCTGACAAGTTGTGTTTACCTCCTGTGTTTCTACTACTGTTGTTTCAGTAGCCCATTTTAGTTTCAGTCGGCAACCAAAGTTACTTTAAGTTTCAGTCGGATACCAAAAATAATTTCAGTTTCAGTTGGCATCCCAAAATTTCAGTTTCAGTCGGTGACGCAAAATAGTTTCAGTTTCAGTCCGAGCTTGAAAACTTTCAGCTAAAGTCATCACAAAAAATTAAAATTTCAGTTTCCACATGTATTTGGAATTTAAAATTGTTGAAGCGCATTCTCATTTTTGTATCTAAGCTTCTATATCAGTTCAGTGATATCTAAGAAAAACTTCTTCTAATATATTTTACTTGTAAATCCCTTGGCTATACAATCATTTTCTTAGTAAAGACAAATAAAATAAGATCCGCTGTGAAATAATTGCTTGCTGCATTGACTTTCTTTTTAATTCATTATCTACAACAGCTTTGGTGATTTGCTTAGTAAAACATAACGTCCCTCCAAAATGTAATGTTTTTGCTGAATAATGGCTGATTCCTGCAATTGACTGCTTTGCCTCTAAGGCCCTAGATTGCTCAACGTGTGCTTTAACAGGCAATAATTTGTGCAAAAGGTTGATTGTTCTGTGCAAACATTTTAGTAAACTGTAAACCTACTGCGCAGGCAATAATAGCTTATAAAAATAAATTGAGTCCTTACATGCCTTATACGTGCAAGACACTATGTGATGAGTTTAATTGAACTGAAACAAAAAACTGAACTTAAAAAAATTGATTATTTGAACAAACACCGATAGGAAATGTGGCTGTGTCTGCTTCCGCCTTACATGTGTTAAAATCTTAGCTGAGCAGTTGATGAAAGAATTTAATGAGTCATCAGAATAATGTTTCCGGTTTTGGAACTGGAAGATTACAATTTGTTTGCACGAATGCGTAATTACACTAATCAGAAATAAAATTTTTGGAATTAAAAAATTCGCATGCCAAAGATGCCGGCCCTATCTTAAGCCATTACAGACACGCAATAATGGTTTATTTAGCAAAATGCGTGTGAGGTAGAGTTGACGCCGGTTCCACTAGAACCGGTTGGAACCGGAACCGAACCGGAAGGAATTTTAGAACCAGAACCGGTAGGATTTGGAACCGGCCGGTTCCACTCTTAAAAATGGACTTGAACTAATTTTTTGCAGGAGTTTAAATTTTGCAAAAGCTGGATTTTGTGGTTGCCATTCAGTGTTGCCATTCATATTGTCTTTTTCAAACTAGTGACTGAAATTGAAACTAAAGATATAGTTTGAACTGAACCTAAACAAATTTAGACCTGAAGGCGAAATATGTAGGATGAGACTGATATTTTCAAACTAAACGTGAAATGAAGGTACAATTATTGGCACTGAAACTGAGGCCCGTATTCATAAAGCGTTGGTACCCATACCACTGGTATGGAAGAAGGGGTACCAGTGGTTAACCAGTGGTATTGCAGGCATACAGCGAATTCATAAAACATTTTAACCACTGGTACCATACAGGTGGTACCATACCAATGGTTACAATTGCAAACCACCGTTGGAGGTGGTTTGACATATGTTTTACACCTGAGTATGGGCTGTAATAAATGAATTGGAGTTTTTTAATTATTATTTAGGTGAAAATGGGACATTTCCACAGTTTTCTAATCATATCAAAGCAGTGTATTATGTCTTTACTGGCTTAAAAATCAAACTGCATAAATTCTCTAATATTTATTCCAGCATATAAATTAAAACAAACATAATAGTTTTAAACTTGTTTTTAAATATAATTGTTTAATTAATTCATAATCGCTTAGTTTTTCTAATTATTTGACTGCAACCTATTACAAAGCATACCACTGGTATCCTATTCATTTGAAGGATACCAGTGGTATGCATACCACTGCTAAACATGAAAGGGCTTTTCATTTTTCCGCCATACCACTGGTATGCAAACCATGGTTAGGAAACCAGAGCTTTGTGAATTCGGTAAAGTAACCAATTGGTTTTCTAACCACTGGTATCCATACCAGTTGTATGGATACCATTGGTATGGATACCAGCGTTTTATGAATACGGGCCTGAAGCTGAAAGTCCATAGAATAAATTTAGAGCCTAAACTGGAAACGACACAGCTTCAGCTTCCACTGAAGGTGACACAAACTCCCCGTTTCCCCTTTTCAGGCGATCAAGGCACGTTTCAGCTTTCGCTGAAGCCGAGGCATAGAATTAAGAGAAATTTCAAATATTTCTTTGACTCAACATCCCGTCTGAGTTATGACATAAATTAAATGTTAAACATACTTGAAAAATTAGGAACATATGTATTGTAAGGGAAAAATTCTACTTCCTTTATTCTGGAATTTCGTAATTTTTTGTTTTCATGCTTCTGATTTTTCAAATTCTGTTAAGTAATTTTGTGTGTATTACAAAATGCAGTTGTGAAAATGTCTCTAAATTAATTTTAACGAATTTTTGAAATATTTTGTTCTAAAATTCCAATTGTAATTGATGAAAGACGGGCACTTTCGTTCAGACGTGAACGATACAGAGCCGAATGAAAACTTTAACCAGCTTACATATTTGAATATTAACCTCATAAAAAAGATGAGAGCCCGACGGGATGTATATAGTAGGAAATTGAGTATATATCTTCTCAAAAAATTGGTAAATGGAAGGTCGTGTTGTCAGCACGCAAGATTGAAGCAACATTTTTTAAAAAAAGTAGTAAATTTTACAGGAGTAGAAAACTTCGAAAGTTGAGTACTTGTTTTCTTATTAAGCTATATACTCCTTCTCCTGCGGCATCTGAGACGAAAGTCAATCAAAGTTCAAGTAATGAACAGCCTGTAGAAGTAATCTGTTAGCTATTTTGTGTAATCAAGCGACGGTACATTTCTTCGTTGAATATAACTTTAATATATATGTCTTTTTTCCAATTTGGCTTTCAGCTTTTAAAGATTTTAAATTGTAGCGCTGCTACTGGAGGAATGCTGCAAGATGGCCATTAGATCAGATTTAATACAGTAATACAGAGAAGCAGTCACAATAGTCCGCAAAAGCAATAATGATATCGTCGATTCAGAAAGTTCAGCAGCCGGCAGCAATAACGAATAACCCTGAATCAAATGGGTTAAAACCGGCTACCCGTAGCTCCTTGATAGTTTAAAAAGGCGATGGCCAAAGGCCTGAGGTGCTGTGATCAGCCAGGGAGCCCAATGGCTCAAGCACTGAGCACAGCACATTCGCAATAGCAGTTTTGGAAGAGCTACGAGTAGCAGGCTTAACCCTGCTTTCTCATCTACGGCTACAACCTCTCACACAAACAAACTAGACTGAAATGGAAATACAAAGACAGACGTAGTCCTATTTACAGAATAATGTGTACAGCATTAAGCGTTAGTCGGTGAAGGGGAACATTGATGTTTTGAATACAATATTTATTAGCTTAGGCGGTGAAACTATGATTTCTTTAGTTTCTTAATAAGTTCAGATCTGCCTAGTGTTTTAATTTGTTCGAAATTATAAACAAATCTGATTAGTGCCCCCTCCTCTCTAGAACGAGACACCTCTTTAGAGTTCTATCTGAAATAATTCAGCTCTATTTTCAATGAGACCTAATTTGGATGTCCATTTAGAAATTCTATTCAACTGAGTGACCCAGACATTAGTCATTAGAAATGCGAGAGATGGGAATGAATTTTCAGACACCAATTATTAAAATTGAAACTGGAATTGCCCAGAAAATCTAGATCATTAGAGCTCGAATAGAAGGCCTATTAAGTAGAAAAGAGGGGGGCCAAGCTTTACAAAATGCATTTAAATTTTTTGGAAACTATTTGCTTCTTTTGAGACACTGTACTCTTTTTAAGGAAATAAAAATTTAAGCTCCAGTATATCTCAATTCTCAGCACGTTTTACAGAAACGTTGTGCAGTTTACAAGATTCTGTTCAGAAGGCGCTGTCTTTAGATGCACAGTAGAATCTCGCCGTTAATTATGGAAACAATTTGCTCGACCATACTAAAGCTTTAATTTTTTTACAAGTTTTAATGTATGTTGTGCATATAGTAACAGCATTTGTAATGGAGCACACTCAAAGTAAGGCAAAAACTTTAAAATTCAAAGTAAACAAAAAAGTTTAACCCTGTTGGTTATTATCGCATTACCTATTCCAATTGTTTTGCAGTATTGCTTTATAATTTTGATTGTATAACCCTTGCTGGGGGCCTGCATCCAATATTAAATAATGTTAAAATGTAACTACGAATTTTGTACTTGGAACCGGGAACCGGAAGCTAGAACCGGAACCGGAACCGGTACTCTATAACCGGAACCGGAACCGGTTTTGAAAATTGGAACCGGCCCCAACTCTAGTGTGAGGGCCTGGGCTGAGCAAACATAAGAGTCCTACTGCGCCTCAACGCAGCAGGAAAAACTTACCTAAACCAATTGCACTGAGTAGTAAAGAGCAAGCAAATGTCTTATTGTTAGGCGGGGAGGAAGGGGGAGGGAACGGCGCTGTGGTGCTGCGGCGCGGAAGCGCTGAGGCATTAGTGGGTGGAGGAGGTAAAGTGGCGCTGTGGTGCAGAGGCATTAGGGGGTGGAGGCGGCGCTGTAGCCGACCGGAACCATGGTCGACCCAAGCTTAAAATTGAAAGTTGTCTTAATTCCTTGGGAAAATTTATACAGGGGGTTTTCAGGGTCGTAGAATTCAAAAATGCTATTAGTATTCCTAGCCTACGTAAGCTCTGTGATGTACATGACACTTGCCCAGATTTAGAGTGTTGTTGAATTAAATCAGTGGTGTTTTCTTATTCTTGATATTTTCTGGTAAGGTAAGCCAGGCGAACTGGCGGAAACTTTTATTTCGAGCAATATATACAACAGGATTTACAAGTGACTACATGCTATGTTCAATTCAACGATTGCAGCCATAATGATTACTTGGGGCAATGAGCCATTCGGGAACTGTCCCTCGTTTACAGGGATGATTTCCCAACCATTCCGTAAACTCCACGGTTTGATCGTCACAGTCCAGGGGTCCCAACACAAATGCCGCGTCCATCCAAGAGAATATTGTTTGTCCCTGCTGTTCAAGCTTCTTCAGGCGCGTATAAACTTTCAGGCTACACTTTTTTGGAGCGGTTGATCTGGTCCGGCATGATCATCATCAGGTCGTGCTCGTCAGTAGAGCTGGGGACGATTCCAATTTTCAAAACCGGTTCCGGTTCTAGGGTACCGGTTCCGGTTTCGGTTCTAGCTTCCGGTTCCCGGTTCCAAGTACAAAACTTGCAGTGATAAATTTCATGTTAACTTACATTAGATGTGGGTCTCCTGCAGGGTTAGGGTGGGCCTCCTTTACTGTAGAACAGTTTTAGACATTTTGTTGCTCTACCTAACATTGAAACTTTTTACTTTTGCTACAAGATGCAAATTGTTTCGACACTTGACTGTGGAATAATGCTCTAAATGTTTCTGATGTCTGTATCGTACCACCTGGAATTATGGATGGTATTTTTAGAAAAAATGAAGTCTTTCGTATCTAAAGAATTCTTAAAAGCAGGAAAACGTTTCAAAAAGTGATGAGAAATGCTGAAAGCTAGTTTTAAATTTTTTAAGCAAAACAGCAGCAGCTTCTGCAGGTAGTTTTCAGAAAATTTAGAAGTAGTTAATTTGATAAGGTAGGGAATACTAAAATTTAATTTTGTGCGGAATTGACTACTTTCTTTCACGCAGACAGAACCCTAGTTAACAGATTATTTCTGCAGACACCTCTTTCTGTTTATGCATTTCGAATTTTGTGAGAAAAACAGAAGAAGTTAATGAAAAATAAAAAATAGGTATATATTAGCAATTTTCAAACGCTTCTGCTCCTGCGAAATTTAATTGTTCTTCGGAGATACTGTAACACTGACTCCAGCTCGCGTCCGAATGTAATGTAACTACATTACATTGTAAAATCTACATTTGTTTTATGAAACTGAGAAATGTACCGTAAAAAGCTACATTGTAATGTACTGAATGTAATGTACTCGATAGTCGATGTAGTTTTATGAAATAGGCCCCAGAGAATAATTGAAAGTGTCCATAAAACAAGCTGCGTTTTGGAAGCAAAAGTGGTGAAACTAATGAAAATATTACAAACTTAAGTTAATTCAAAGTTTTAGTCATGGAATGCTCTCACCAAGACCTGCAACTTTGCTCTTGAAAGCATACATTAACACGGGGTCCGATTCTGGGGGGGTCTACCCCGACCTCGGCGAGGGGTCTACCCCTGAAAAATTCTAAAATTGTAAGGGGGTCTGCCCCGAAATTAGTAAAAATTGCTAATTTTTAACGTTTTTGACCAAAAATTAGTCAAAAATGACAATTTTTGGCGATTTTCAAGAAATTTTTTGAAAAAATTGCTAAAATTTGCTAAAAAATTAGCAATTTTTAGTAAAAATCGCTGAGGGGTCTACCCTTTTTTCCTTTCTGGACGGGAGGGTCTGCCCTTTTTTCCTTTTCGCTGAGGGGGTCTACCCGTTTTTTGTCGGTCTGGGGGGGGTCTGCACCCCCCCCATTCCCCCCACGTTATCCTATGCTTGAAAGTATTTTTCGATTCCTTTACCGTTTAGGAGATAACGAAAAAACTGGTGGTTTTCGAAGTTTGTTTGATTTTGGTTTTGGTTTTGGTTTTCTGCTCTGCCTGAAAACAGCAACGAAAATACGAAATTTTGAACATGGCAACTAGATTGTTTTGAACACCGACTTCTCTCAACTGATGCAAGCTTTTAAAAAGCTGCTCTACGAACACATTTTAGCAAAATTATTGAGGGCTATGTTTAAGAGGTTTGTGTTTGGTCATTTTGTTTACGAGAAACAAGCGTCCAAACTTGAATATTTTGACGAAAATCGGGCAAAGTTAACATTTTCTCAAAATGGTAAGCCTGTTTGTTCATCAAACATTTTCGGAAAAATACTATTCGGAAAACGGGAAGACGTTTCTTTTGTAGCATGAACTGTCGCTTTTCCTTAGTTATCCCCACACTTCGAGAAACTTGTTTTCCTGCTAACGCATGTCAATGTCGAACAGTTGAATTGAGACAGTCGCACTCTGCCTACTTTTGTAATAAGCACATTAAAGGCCAGTTCACACTAGGCAACTTTGGGGCGGTTAACTTCAACCAAGTTGCTCAAAAGTTACCCATGTTAATGTAGTGGCAACTGAGAACAAGTGGCCGCTACCAAGTTGCCGCAATCGCGCTTGGGACAATTTCTAGGGGCAACTAACACGTTGATTGGTCGATTCAAATTATACAAATATGTGCGCTAGAATTCCTGCATATTGTTGCTTCAACTAGTTGAATCAAATGTCAAGTTGCTGCAACTTTTTCGTGCGGCAACTGAAGTTGCGGCAACGAAGTTGCGGCAACGAAGTTGCTCCAAAGTAGCCTAGTGTGAACTGGCCTTAAGCTCAGCAAGATCAAAAATTATCGTTGAAACTTGAGTAAATTGCAGTTTTTCAAGGTTTGCTGCAAAAGATACCCGAACTAAGCACCATCCACACATTCAAGTATTTCTAGATTAAGTCGAGTCCTGCAACGAATACCAAAATCTTTCACTATATTAAGCGTTTATCTAAGTAAGGAATGAACAAATATTTAGAATATTCGTTCGAGTTATTGGTTAACTACTTGAATAGTAAATAACTATTGGAATATTCATTGTACATATTTGCCAATTTCGATTTATTAGCTAATAATTGTGCCAATGCTTAGCAGTTTCAGTTTCAGCTGCTGAGACATTAGAAGTACATCAGAAGCAGACGTTGCCTAGATTATAAGTGACAGGGCACAAAATCCAACTTTTGCAAATTTTTGAGTTTTTGAGCCTGGAACCGGCCGGTTCCAAATTCTAGCGGTTCCGGTTCTAAAAATCGTTCCGGTTTGTTCCGGTTCTAAAATTCCTTCCGGTTCGGTTCCGGTTTCGGTTCCAACCGGTTCTAGTGGGACAGCTCTACTGTCCAGATTTTCGCAATGCTTCTCGAAATATAATTGAGGCATCGGGGCCATGTCGATCAAGAGCCGATATAATGTCTAAGTTTCTGTCGTGGTCAGGGGTTCGACGCCTGAGATCAGCAGCTACACTGAGAGAAATTAATCCCACTTCCAGTAGATAATCCAATACAGGCTTTATACTGTCATTGTTATTTAGTTTATAATTCCAATAATTGCGATTGTATCAATTTCAATAAATATTTCGTGTGCCAGACTTTGAATCTTAATCTATTACATAAAGACGCGATAGCCTTTAAGAGACACGGCGCGATTGCTATCCAGTGATTCAAAAAAGGAGCCTAATTATCATCAAGTTTAGTAGGTTTTCCTGTGGAGCCAACAGTTAGCCTCTAGCAACGATCGATTGGAAGCAAGCGCTGACCCCTCTTGCCGATCTGCTTGAATCAGAAGCCACAAACTAACTCACGTAAGAAGACCCCACTTAAGGTTGGGAACAGGGAATTCCAGTTTTTGGAAAATCACCTTTCAGGAATCCAGTGTCTAAGTCGACTTCGATAAGCTGACACGCTAACCTACCGTGTAATGGAGTCCAGATGAAACGATTCTTAGATTTCACTAACTTCATTACACATAACATAAACATAATGTTCAATCTAAGCTGAATTCAACGATATAAAGTTTTTTATCGTTGCAACCTTGCAGTGTATGGAAACCTATATAACGCTCAAACCTATATAAGGTATAGACTAATTGGTAGTTTACAATGTATTTAAGAAGGGAACTGAAATACTTGGCATAACTAAGCTTCGATTCTCAATACTTTGTAATTAAAGTAAAATAGTTCTTGATTAAGCTACGGATAATTACATAACACTCTCATCGCACGAGAACTGACTTCACGCTCTTACCTTAGGCCGCCCAGGGTATAGAAGGTATCCCATACATTTTCCGGCCACAAACAAAATTTATGATCCATAGCATCCATTCAGTTTAATTTTCTCCAATCCAACCGTTTGTTCAAACTTGTCTGTTGCTAGCTGGCAACAATCAAATTTCTTTGTTCCCCCCCTGTAATTGTATCAGTTTTATCCGAGATCTTCAAGGAGTTGGTCTGAAACTGAAAGTGAAACTATTCTTGTTCACTGACTGAAACTGAATTTGAAATTACGTTGGATTACCTCCTGAAACTGAAACTGAAACTAAAATCGCCTACTGAAACAACCGACAGCTTGACGAACTTAAATTTGAGCGGTTGGTTAGTTTCCTCCGCAGATACATTTTTTATACGCTGCTTGACTATTTTGTCTGTCTGTCTTTTGGCTTTGGGAGAGGCATACCGCACTTTGTCATTTTTGAGCCTGTTGTCCTCTCTTCAGATAGACTGCCGGTTGCCGGTGTCTTAATAATTCAGCCTCTAAGGTGTAAAACGGTGTAATATCACCCATAAATGAAACCAGGCAAATCCAGCAAATTCCACAAAGTGCCAATATGTACAACACTTGCAAGGCTGATGGTTTTGATTTGAGTGATTTTTATATAGTTTTTACTGCGTTTTTAAGACATCAAAGAGAATATGAGACATCCAAAGAATCATTTTTTCTTGTAACTAAACACGTTTGGTGTAACTAAACAGACTTACGTTTGATAAATGAAATCTCTTTAAATTTAATATTCGAGTTCTGGGTCTATGTGGATTACAATTGTTTAGAATTTGTTTCATCCAAATTATTTCAATTTTTCAGGAGACTACACATTATAGGATAAACTAGTGTGAAGTTTGACTATACTGATCTTAGTAAAAATGTTGCTGTCTGACTTTTGCTCTCTAGGATAAGACTAAACTACAGGTAACAACAGTGGTGTGTGATGCTGGAGAATTGCCCGGTCCTGACCAACTAGAAACCAACGGAAAGATTACAACGGTTTATTGTAATTTAGACAAAGACTTGACGACGAAATTAGAACAGATCATAAATTTCAACCACAAATCGTAAACTTGACAAAATATTAAACTAAACATAAAAGGCCCGGCAAAAGCCGGCTAAGCGACAGATCAAACTTGATTAAACACCCCAAAACAACTTTACCCAAAGTTCGAGCCCAAAGTTTGCAACCCAACCGTTCCTGACGAAACTTACACCCACACTACTTCTGACTAACCCAATATGGAGGAATACAATTATTAGCTATCCGGACCTACAAATTTAGACAAGAGTAGAGCGAAATGATTGAACGTTTGTCAAATGAAATGTCATCTTCACTTAGGCTTAGCAACTCGAGTATAATTTATATCTTTCCTGCCGGTGCTAACTTCACATAATACCCCCTCTTTTGGCCCCGGGCGGCCTCGGACGGGTCCACTCAGTTAGACAACTTGATAAAAAGGACGTTACTCACAGGTACCTTAGGTACTAGTAAAGATAAAACTGGTGAAAATTACGTAAAGATAAAATGAAACAACTGCGGTGAACATACACCATACCACGGTTGAGCACACAACTTTTTAACATGCTAACCGGCCGACGATAAAACTACTCGTAACTCAATCGAGACATTCTTGACAAAACTACTGCAAAAACTTACTTACCTACTTCAAAACCTACGTAAAAAGAAATTTTTAAATTCCCGCCCGAGCACACCCAGGTACCAAAAGAGTAGGGAGCACCGACAGGAAACAGGAACAAAAACAAGAACAAAACCCCGTATTATAAAGGTGATAACTATTGCAAATATATAACTAGATGACAAGAAACTATTATGCATAAACAAAAGAATCAAAAATTGTACATTAAGTAGCAGCCAAATATGGAATGAAGTAGTATATATAATGCCAAAATGAAAATACGAGATTAGTAAAACAAAGAAAGAAGAATAGTGTCATCAAGAAATTGTGGTATTCAAAGAAAAGCGAAGAAAATTTAAAGTATGAAAAGAAGAATAAACCGTGTAACCATATTTAGTAGAAAAACAAACAGAAAAGAGATAGTGAAAAATTAACTATACCGACACCGACATTTACAACGGATATACCGAGGTGGCGAGTGCCCTGACGAAAAAGAACAGAAAATGTCGTCAATTGAACCCCAATTTTAAAATTTGATCCCTGCGGCTCCCTCCCAACAATCACAACCATAGACATCAGAACCCGAAAAAGACTAACAACAGATTGATATATGTACAGTAGCAATCACAAATGGGGATGGGGGGCGAGTGTCACGAGTGTGCCGAAGGAGAGGACACTGGCGGTATACTCCCCAGCACCGCAGCAGATCGATTTCAGTCATAGAATCCAGCACAGAAAGTCCAATGCACCGGGGTCTACTCAGTCAAATCCGTACCAGACCTCGCGAGGTCTCCTGCCAGAGCACTCCAAGAACAACCCAAACCAAACCGGGCAAAAACCAAAACGGGGCGGAAACGAGCACAAAGAAGTGGCCAAACAAGCCGTGGACGCTCGCTCCGCTCCCAACGGCCTAATGAAAGTTATAATTAATTAATTAAAAATTACTAATAAAATGCCTACTGTAAGCCTAAGCTAATTAGCGAATTAGCGAGCAGGCACGCGTTTATATGAAAGCACGTAATTAGTGCTAAGTTGGACCCCCCCCCCCCCCCCCCGAAACTCTCGGAGGGGGTCCCGAGTTAACGACCCGAGCATGCGAAGCATGTTTAACACATAGTAGCGAAAGAGTTTCATACTCTTATTCTATTATGTACTCTTGGCTTGACCAATTGTAGAGATTTAGACTATACGATCTCTGGACAAACGAATTTAAATCACAGAAATAAACTTGTAGAAAGTACGCTCTGAGAGCGTGACCCCCGACAAGCGAATTTCTGGAAAAGTTAAAAGATTGCAACGGTTCGGCAGAGTGTGCGCAGGTCAGATTCAACTCGCTCCGAATTACCCTAACCAACTACGAAACTAAAAGGCGAAAACTAAAAAGTGACGCAAGTTTACTTTTAAATCGTACAAGAAAGTTACCGAAGAAAAATAGCAGCACAATATAAATTTACAGTAATTCGCAGGCACCAGACTACAATTTCAAGGAAAAGAATACAAAAAGAACAAACCCGACTGTAAATCCTAGTGACAGATGGCACAAAGGGTCCCGCCCAAAATCCAAAGTAAATGAGGCGTGAACTAATCAAAAAGGCGCCTAATCACAAAAAGGAGGCGGAGCGTAAGGCGATTACAAAGGAGACGCCCGACCAACTTCGACAAAAGATTAACCCCAACTAACTGTGCGCGCTCAATTTTGAATGATTGTGAAAATTAGCTAGTCCGACCGTGGGCCTATACACAGGAGTAATGATTTAGTTTGACCGGTCGTGAATTTAGCAGTACATTTTAGAAATTCAAAAGAAAATAACGAAATATGAATTTATCGTGAAATTAGCAGTACATTTTTATAATTTCAGATGAAAATAACTCTTTAACTGACTGAAATAATTCACACAATAAAGGAAATGGCGCCAACAAAGCCGCTCACTACACGCAACTCTAGATAGTAATGAACTTCAAAGGGCGCAGGCGCAGCAGGAAAAATGAAATAAATTAGAAACGGATTCGGATGGGGGTGAGGAACCCCTCTGGGGGGAGGTGAGCTCCAGGTCTGGGAGATGAACCCCCTAGCACATATATGGCCCCAAGACTGCACGTCAGTGACAAAAAAGGCGCTGTAAAACATCAGCTTTTACATAGTAAGGAATTCTACTGCGCATCGCAGCGCAGCGGGCCTACAATTAGTGTAAATTTCACTGATAAAAACATTTTATCTTTTGCACACAATTTTGCTTGTTTTATCAAAATGTAGCCGGCCGAACATATCTGTTTTTGATGAATACAATTAAACTCAGTTTGGTTATCCAAAATCTTTTTATTTATTTTAGAAGAAGTAATATTTTCCATTTTTTGCAGGCTGAACAGAATTTTTCGCTAGACATATCAGTCGATACCTCCATCAAATAGCTGGGGACCTTTTTTACTTATATATTATGAAATCGCTCAAGATTTTCAAATGAGCACAGTCACTACAATGCCCTGCTGTCAATTCACAAAAACCAAATCTAAACGACAGTGTCGAAGATTAGGCACGGGATTGAGTTGAGTATTACAGAACGTTAAAAGAACTTGTTTTGGAAACTTTCATAGTATGTCATCTTTCATTTCAGATGATTTGAGCCGTCAACGATACGTGCCCAAAATAAAACATCCCTTAAAATGATTGCGGTAAACGTTACCACAACCTTAAGGGGGTTACTAAAATCGACTTGCCCCGCTTTTGTCCGATTGGCCTACTTTTTGGCGAAGATATAGAGCATCGGTGTGGTCAAAAAATATCGGGAACTGAGATCTTAGCTGCCTTCCACACATCTGCAGCCGTTGCGTTTATGTGCCCGAACCCCCTTTTTAAAAACTACCAACATAATTAATTACAAATTTCTACTGACTGCTAGGCCCAAGCTTCAAAGCTGCCATTTGCCAATATGATTTGGCACGTGTGCCCGTATCTGCAGAAAGCTACTAGACGTCTCTATCTTATCTGCATCTAAGGAAATTACTCTTCAAAGTTGAAGTTTCGGCAAAAATTTAAAACTTTTTGGATAACGAAAGGACAATTTAATTACTGGTGAGAGCTATAAGGCTGTAATTTGGCTTAAAAGGAGGCCCTATAGGAGTACTCATTTGTGCCAAATGCCAAGAAATTCTGCCGCGTGAAAAAATCTTTATATCAACTTTAATCTTCAAAAATTGCCGAAACCGCCATTTTCAGTCTGTCGGATCCTGTGTAGGGGCTTTATGCAGCCATAGAAGCCGCAAACCTTCACTAATCGAGCTGAAATGTTTTGTGGGTGTTTTCGACCACGCTGATTTCAAATATCTAAAAAAATTTTAATTTCAAAAAATTGATTAAGTGTTCATTTGTGCCAAATGGCAAGAAATCTTCCCGCGTGAAAAAATATTTGTCAACTTTAATCTTCAAAAATTGCCAAAAACACCTGTACCCCAGAAATCAAAAAATCAAATTTTTTGAAATAAAATTTTTTGAGATATTTGAACTCAGCGGGGTCGAAAACACGCCCACAAAAAATTTCAGCTCGGTTAGTGAAGGTTTGCGATTTCTATAGCTGCAGAAAACCCCGTACAGGATCCGACAGACTGAAAATGGCGGTTTCGGCAATTTTTGAAGATTAAAGTTGATATAAAGATTTTTTCACGCGGCAGAATTTCTTGCCATTTGGCACAAATGAGTACTCCTATAGGGCCTCCTTTTATGCCAAATTACAGTCTTATAGCTCGCACCAGTAATAAAATTTTCCTTTCGTTATCCAAAAAGTTTTAAACTTTTGCCGAAACTTCAATTTTGAAGAGTAATTCCCTTAGATGCAGATAAGATACAGACATTTAGTATTTTTCTACAGATAGGGGCACACGTGCCGAATCACATTGGCAAATGGCAGCCTAGAAGCTTGGTCCTAGCAATCAGTAGAAATTTTTAATAAATTATGCTAGTAGTTGTGAAAAGGGGTGGGGTCGGGCACATAAACACGACGACTCCACATGGCTGGAAGGCAGCTAAGATCTCAGTACCCGATATTTTTTTGACCACACCCATGCTCTATATCTTCGCCAAAAAGTAGGCCAATTGGACAAAGGCGGGGCAAGTCGATTTTAGTAGCCCCCCCCCTTAAGAGGGGAACACTTAGGTATTTACAAACGTGTACTGCCTGCGCCGAAAAAGCATAAAGAGGTGAACCTGAAAAGCTGAACAGGTGGATGCACAATATTCTTGCGATTGAAGCTTTGTCTATTAAAAACAAAAAGTTAGTTAGTTAGTTAGTTCATCGAGGATATTATCGTCCACTCAATATCTGCTGTTTTATCCGTAATCAGTATAGTTGAGAGTGAATACGATGATGTTCCCTGTCTTTTGTAAGTATTTTGGTGTAAGAATTTTGAAACAGATTAACCCTGGTATTTTTGGGTTGTCGAAGTCATACAGTAACTATGCAGAGATTTTGCAGCGTTTTAGACGAGATATTTATATCAAATAATTACAGCAGCAGCAGAATATTCAAATCCAAACAATCTGTAATTTCAGCCATTTTATTGCTTAATTGGGTATTGCTTAATTGGTCATAACATTAAGATTTAAATTGTAAATTACATACAATTTTTAGATTTCATGTTCTGCATCGTCATTCTTATGGAGCACAGCGGTGTCTTGGATGCTCTTAGAGAGACAAATTTTGGGGAACAGAAAATTCATTGCAAACAGAATGACCAAAAAGGTTTGTTTGATATCTCATAATAGAAAAATGCTATACTGATGCTTTCAAAGCAAAACTGTACAACCCAACGGGATGTTTCGAATGGGTATGGTCGAGTCGAAACTGTGCGGCTTTTGTTCAACAGTCAGAAATTGGCAAAAAACTGTCCTAATGGAAACGTTGACTTTTCGAAGCTGTTTTTGGCGGAGCGTGATAGAATGGTGAAAAACTTATTTTGAAACGTTTTGAAATTTCACCTTAATTTGAACCATCAACCGACAATACGTGCCAAAAAGGAATTACC
Source organism: Trissonchulus latispiculum (assembly GCA_030248195.1). Taxonomy (NCBI): domain Eukaryota; kingdom Metazoa; phylum Nematoda; class Enoplea; order Enoplida; family Ironidae; genus Trissonchulus; species Trissonchulus latispiculum. Next base: position 39,018 of record JASAND010018790.1, read on the forward strand.
ATCTTATACAAGTGGAATTTTCAAACGGCTTTAAGTCGTAAATTACGTATAAACTTTATTACCCCAACTCTTGCATGTAGTTACGTAATATGAACACGTGTTGAGTGACCGACAAAAAAACAGCAGTGCTGCAAAACAACATGAAAATTGACCTGCAAGGATAAATTACTTCTATCTCTGTGCGGGTCTAAGGCCCTATTTCATTAGATATTAAACGGATTAAACGGATTAAAATTTAGTCCAGCGAGTTAAACGAGTTAAACGCATTAAATTTAATCCTGTTTCTTTAATGCAATTTTAATCTAATCCTGTATCTTTATTCTCACTTGGAATTAAAAAATCAGCAAGTTAGTTTTAATCCGACCTGATGAATCGTTGTTTCTAGAAAAATATTTTTAATCGGTTTAATCTTCTCCTGCATTTTCAAGAAGTTTGTAATCCTCGTGCAGCTACGCGGATTAAAAGGATTAAAACTTGTAAATAAAAATTTATAATCGCTGTTTCTTTAATGGGGGATTAAAAATGGTCGGATAAAACTAATGAATTTTAATCAGTGTAATCCTTTTAATCCTACATTAAAGAAACAGAAGTTGACATTTTAATCCGGCTGAGTTTTAATCCGTTAAAGAAATAGAACCCTGAGATCCGATTTCTGGTTCAGAGAGAGGTTGAATGAAATCAGCCATTCCCCTTTTTGCCTCTTTTTTCCTTTCAGAGTCCCAGGTCACACTGAGGCCGGAATACATTGAGGTGAATCCATTCAACCCACACTGCTGCGATGCAGATGGTAATTACAACTGCGAACTGTATTTCCATGTAACAAGTGACCATGGGGGTTCGTCATTGACCTTTGATGACAGTATACCTGGAATAATGTATGGAGCTGTCATGACAAGGTACGGGTACATAGTAACACTCACATGACAAAAGTTTAATAACAGTATTAGGCTAGAAGCCGGCTGTTAGCAGGTTTTTTTTTCATGTGAGGTGGTCCTCTCAGCCGCTAATAAGACTGCGTTTGTCCACAACACTGCAACAGAATGTTTGACTTTTGCCATAATCTTAGACATTATGTACTCTTCCCTTTCATAGGTACTAGTCTATCCAGCTCTAACATAGTTTTTCTCCTATTGCAAAACATTAAGCATCTTAAGGTCTTCAAATTTGCTCGGTTTTTGGGGTGATTCGTCAGCTTTCTTGACCGCAGCAAGAAAATTGGATTTGCTTGTCCTAAAAATCTGAAATCTTGCTCCTGCTTTTATTTAGTTGGATATAGACGGCCTTAGCCAATGAAATGTTTAAAAACATGGATGAATTCCATGTGTTAAAACTTCGTGTCAACTTTTCATTCAAAAATGCTTTATGATAACTTTACTGCTACATAAACTAGCATTGTTGGATGTCTTGCCGGTTTCAAAGCATCTTGCGTTTTTTCCTTTCGATGAAGTCGTATGAAGAAATAAGTTATATACACTTATATACACAGTTATATAAATATATATATATATATATATATATATACACGTTTACAGCAAGGGTGCTACTGTGAATCGTATGAATTTCACGGGAGTGGAGAAGACAATTGTGATAGAAAAGGAGATGACCGTTGCTGTCTGGGAAAATGATGATCCTTCGCGTCACGAGATCTATGGTGGGATGAAGCTGACCAAGGGCCCAGGGCGTGGCGAGGAGGGAAGAATTTACATTGAGAACGGAATTGGTAGAAATTGTGTCGTCAGAGCGTCTATGCTGTACAGATGTTAGTGTTGTGTGCAAACTGACAGATACGTATTAAAGAAGAATTGACTGAGCTTACCTGCCGAGTACGAATGTTAGAATGTAGCGAATTATTGTTTATTATTTTACAGTGCCGCTAACTCGCGAAAGTTTCTTCGTGCTGCTGTAGCTGTTAGTGAAAATTTTTTAAGCTTCGGATTTCGCTCATTTTCAAACATAAAGTTAGCCCCATAATATCGTCCACTTCAACTCAAAATTTGAGCTGTTTCGTTCAGTCTTCCGTAAATTACAATCTAACTGTGTGCAATTTGAATATAAATATGAATTTGAAGCAATCTATCAGATCTTATGTAAATTTGAAGTTGCTGCGCAAATAACGCTGATGACGCTGCCATTCGGTCCCCAATGGTTCAGATGTATCACTCTTCAGTTCCCCCATAAAACTACCTTGCCGATTTGAGTATCACAGTATGCTTATGTCTGTGTTTTTCAAGAGTTTAGCTGTGTACAGTCTCATCTTTTCTGCTTTCGAAGTTTTGACAGTACCTGGATTTTAGCTACTAAGCAACCGTAATCAGGATGCAGAGGCGTTGTTTATTGGATGATATAAAGTAAGCTGATATGGAAAATATACCCAGTTACATGCGCATGCTTATCCTCAGAGCTTAATGAAGTACAATAGCACTTTTTTATGTTAGCTGCATCATTGGCCGGGAATATATATCGATAAAACAAAGTGAGCCTACCTTATGATTTTTATAATTAATTGCTTGTCCTCAGAACTGTTGCTCACACTAAAAGGAATGTTTACATACATATACGAAAATATTCCGCTTTCATTTAAGGTGGTGATTCCTTTTGGAAACATCAACATTGAACCATTACTATTCATTCATTTCTTGGATTTCTAAGGATTCAGGGCTTTCTAAGATTCAAAGAAATCAGAACGGTAACGTCGAATTTTTGAGGCGGCATTGAGAGTGTACGAATGCGAAAGGAAGTTGTTTTGGAAAGTTTCATCAGTTTTCAACTTGATTTGGGCTGTATGTTAAGAATATGTCCCCAAAGCGAATCACCACCTTAGGAGAATAAACTCTTGTTCTATTTTTGGTGTAATATTGAATAGAATTCACAGAATACTGCATTTCTTGAAATTGTCTTGCACATTCTTGAAAATTTCTTATGAATGCCTTATGAAAGTTTTCGTATTACACACATTGCATTAGTTTCTATAACTACATAGCGAAAAATGCTGGCGATATGTGTATGTTGAATTAAGGCCAACCTAGCCAACCTCCTCCCGCACTGTCCAAATCACAATTGGGTCCGTCGGCGTCACCTGGGGACTGGACAGCGCGTGGACATCCTATCCCAGGGTACCCCCGAATCCTGGCTTTCCTCCGGGATGAGGGACGGATTTGATCCATCCTAGCCATATTGGGTCCCCCCAAGCTGGTCCAGGAACAGGAAGAAGAAGATATGATGATTCGTTACAGATAACTTCGAGTACTAAGATTAACGTTACCAGCTCAATAAAATGCAATTGTTGCTGTGTTTCAGGTAATGCCTGCTCAGAGTTGGTCGCGGGCCGGATTTTTGCTAATCGCCCCGGCCCGCGGCCCGCAGACAAGTGATACCTCTGAAACAATCCTAAAAATGCGTTGCAAGCAAATAATGCATCAGATTTTTTGAAAATTAAAACAAATAAACGAAAATAAAAATCATCATTTCTTGATGATTTTCCAAAAAGTTTTATATTTTAAGGTGACATCTAAAACTTGAAACGGGAACAGAAATAGGAACAGGAACGGAAGGAATACGATTTCAGGAACAAGAGCAGGAGCGAATTCGGATAAACTTCAGGAACCGAAACATGAAATTAAAAAGATCACACGAGATCAGGACCTCAAGATTTCCACATGACCTGCTTCGATATTACCTTTTAATGTCATATGACTTCTCTTAATATGCGGATTTAGTTTTACAAATAAGATTTCTATACATTGACCGACCACTTGTAAGCTCAAATGTGTGGAAATTACGGGTTTAAAATAGACCCCTGTTCGAAATTAGGCTCCCGTTCCTGTTACTGAAATTGTGGAATTGAGCTGGAATTGTGGTTGCTGCAAACAAACCTCTGTTTTCGGTCCTGATCCTGAAAATGGATTTCCTTCCGGTTCGTAAAAATAGGTCTCCGTTCATATTCTAGTGAGAACACAGTTTTCGCTCCTACTCCTAGAATTTAGGCTTCCACTCTTTTTCCAATAAGCAGAACACAGTTTTGCTTCTGATCAGATTTCCGTTCCTGGTTCCTTTGTCGCTGCTCCTGTGCCTATTGGCTTTAGTTCGTTGTGACCTATCTTTATTCATAAACAAGAATACTTCTATTTACAAGCCGGCAACAAATTAAAAACAAATAAATATTTGTGAAAACTCATTCAACTACATTCAACTAAATTAATATATACATTTCTAGGCTTATAAAGCAAACGTCTCTAAAGTTTAAACCTTGTAGACTCAGAAAGTGTTGGATAAGGACACCGAAAATTTTACAGTATATAATTACGCAAACATTTAAGTTTTACCGGGTTTGAAATCGCTGTTAATATATGAGTCGTGCCGAGATGACTGGCCCGCTCTTTGCAAAGCAGCACAGACGCACTATTACAGTTCAGAAAACTTTCAAAACTAAATGAGAGGTGAAAATACAAATGCAGTATGTTCTGTTTAACTAGTAAATTTCGCTTAGTTTTAGACAATAATACTTAGAATTCTTAGGTTAGGCTCGCACAAGTAACCCGCGCGGGTAGTGTGGGTATTCAAGTTTGGTGACACCCGCCCCACCTCGCGGGTACCCGCGGCCCGCGACCAACTGTGCCTGCTGAACAGCACAACTCAATTAACAGGTAGATGGGACTAAGAAGCTTCATTTCGAACAGAGCAGCATTACCGTGTGTGGGATGTGTGCTGAAAAATCAGCATCAGTCGCTGACTGTATTCTGGATAGTCACGGTATCATTATTCCTGTACCTGGGAATAAAATCTGTTTGGGGTATTGGTAGTGCTTACATGTCTGGGGAAGTAGCCATTGTTGTCTCTGGGCAGCGCATGAACAACATGCCATTGCCAGATATTGCTGTTTCTCCGCTGACAAGGTGAGAATACAATAAAAGTAATATTGTTTGATTTGATAAAGGTTGTATCAACAGATTGTAGCTATACAGTTGTAGCAGAGCAACTATCTAATTGACTTTATTGTCATCGCGGTTGCTTTCATCACTGGTCAGCTTTTTTCTAGGTACAATTACTCCAAGCTCTACAGCTACTTGTCTGGACTCAGAAATGTTACCGTTGACGACATGGCCAACATGGATATTACTGTAGGCACGCTGTTCCCCGGTCCTCACTACTTTCCCTATTTAAATGCTACAGGTGTAGCACAAGCAAAGCTTGGAACGATGGTCTCAACTGCTGGAATTCTAGACAGTATTTTAACATCTCGATCAGACACGGTAACAACGTTTATGGCAAAAATTGCTTTCAGCTGTGAAGACATAGTTCTTTCCTGTCGCATGGATGAGCACCTCTTCATGGATAACATTCAGTGTTGTAGTCAAAGTAGCAGATTTTTTGGTATCGTTGGGATGACTCCTATTTTGAAGGGATTTGTCCAGAAGTCATTTCACAGCAATTCAGGTACTTGAACACGCAACATTTTTAATTTAAGAATTTAAATAACTTGCAATCTTTCCGTCACTAATCTATACTTCAGGTGTAGTTTAAACATTAGGCCTAAGTTTCGTTATACACTTGACTCTTGAACTCTTCTATGAAGCCAATGCTACCTATATATAGCACATTTAGTGAATACAAAAAGCATGGACTCCAGTGTATTAATGATGTATTCCCGAAAGGGATAACTTCAATTCTTATTTATGGGACCAATGTTATCAACGACTAAACTCAGATATTAACTTGTGAACCCTAACTTGAACCTGACAATACTACCTCTAACGCATGAATTTATCCCTGGTTTAGCGACTTAACCCTGGTCCAGATGTGGATTACATTGACCTCTGGTGTAAAATGTCTTCTAATATTCTAATTTTTGGATTAAACTTTGTTGTTTGCTGCACATCTAACTGAGTCCATTCTAACCTCCAACCTTAAGCCAATTTCAGTTGCTAATGTTTGTTAACGAGCTAATTATGAGTTTCAGGACTTCAAGTGTCCCTAAGAGTAACTGAAAGATTCTTGAACAATTTTCTGCTTCCTTCAAACGACGGTTTTATCCTGGGTTTTCTTCAGTCATCGACAACTTCAACTAAGACAATTTTATCCGAACTGATCCACATTCCAGCAGAAACCACTGCTAGTATTTCAGTGAAGTATACAGAATATCAAAGAATTAATACAAGATCTTCTCCCTGTGATACTGAAAGCTTAAGTTACCAAGTCTGTGTTGCCAAATGCATGTTTGAAAATGTAAGAAGCAAAGCGGTAAAGACAGCTCCTGATTGCCTAAACTGTTATCCTTCAATGGGTGTCAATATGACAAGCGGTGAATTGTCTGAATGCTCTGTCATATCAAATTTTCTTTGTATGGCATTGCCGACTTACGAAATGATAGAAAAGGGAGGAAATCCTGCAACAGGATGTCAAAGTAAATGCAAGCCAACGTGCAAAGAGCATGACTACAAGAAGACCGTATCATATTCAAGGTAAAAGTAACAATTTCTTGTTCCAGTCGAACGAGAAATGACAGCTAACATTAATGAAGCTGGGGAAAGCTTTATAAATTTGCTTTCTTGTAAGTAGCAGGAAAGTAAAATATTCCGTCATGTTCGATGTCCAATCCCGCTCACTGGAATGGACATATTAAGTTTTGTCTTATCAAGTGCAAATTCAAAATAGCTTAAAGTTTAATAATACAACTGTAAACAAAATACTCCTTTTAGTTGCTCCAAATGCTGCGTTCTAGCTAATGTGGCCTCTTGACGAAGTTGACGAAACGCAAAATTCTGATTGCTTCCACGTTTTACTTAATTTGTATCGAACAGCGATTCTATAATAACAAACAAGAACCACCAGCCATTTGATCCATGTTAAAGCCTCAAAGTCGATGTTTTAAAAAAATTGCCACCTAAAGATTTTTAAATAGTTGTTAGCCTGACAGCATGCCCAGTTTTTCGTTAGAAAATGCTATATCCATGCAATGTTGTTCAAACCATTGCATTAATAGCTGAAACTGCTATGTACGGTTTTGCGGGATTTTGTCTTTAGTGCAAGTTGGCGTCTTATGGATACAGGACAGTGTTGTTCATTACTGCGTGCTTAAGGATTTCAGAGACAGGTTGGATTTTTCGCAATGAGTTGGAACGGTAGCACAGAGTTACTTAAAATTGGCGTTGTAGTTTAAGACACGAGCTTTGTGAAAATTGTCAGCCCGCATTTTCAATGAGATTCCTATTACATTTTATTCAACTTTAGATTACACAGGAGAGGTGTGGAAAATGATAGCGTAAGTATCTCCAGAATTCACATCCTTCATCACCGCCCAGAAATGGAAATTTATCGAGATGTACTTAAGATTGACTTGATGACAGTTATTTCAGAAATCGGTGGAACCATTGGAGTCTGGGTCAGTTTTATTAAAAACGCAGTTTTTGTATTAGCAGTTATTGGAGATGGCAATTTTCAATGGGGTGTATGCTTTGTTGATTCTGCGAACCGGCTGCCCACAAACAGATTAGTGCTGTACATTACAAAACTCATAAACTCACTTAGGCTAGTTGTCTTTTTAGCAAATGTGATTTTTGGTATTTCATTAAATTCTTATCTGGTATGAAAGCCAAGGTGCCATTTCCTCAGACCACCCTTCTTGACTCGACTGCAGCTTTGGTACATGGTGATTATTAGGGCGCTTTTTGTTGTTTGATTTAGCAAGTGCATTTTTTCTTAGCTTGCAATATGAAATTTCGTTCTGACTCCTTAGCTAAGTTTACGCAAAACAACAAATGAAAAATGCACACTATGAAACCAGAAGTTCAGGCGGTCCGCGGTGGTTCCAAATCCAGAATTTCTTCCAATCGAGTTTTGGAGCCCACAATCGACTTGTTCACAACTTCTATTTTAACGACAATCTAAGACAGTTCTTAAGTACTTGTCAATTCCCAAAAGCCACCTCATAACTACTGTTGGCATTTGGCCAAATGTAGTGTACACCCGAACTTTATTAGCCGAGTAAGGACTATTGGCAACGAAACTCCCAACGGTCGACGTTAATTCAACGGTCACTTGGTATTAACGCAATTCACTTAGCAGCAGCTTCAGGGGTTGTCTTAAACTGTCAATTGAGGTAATATATAAAAATGCCACTTTATGTACATGTAAAGTCAAGCTGGTTGAAAAACTGATAAATAGTTTGCTGGCTCATTTGACAGTATTATATTAGTGGACATAGTTTGGCATGTTGCAGTAGACGTCAGCAAATTTAGCATTAGTTGAGTTAGCTTTTTAAAAACCTATGGCCTGCTTACAACAAGCAAAAGTTGTCTGCAAAAGCTGCAGAGTAAGTTTTGGAGTTGTGATTGCATCCCAGTCAGGGACCGGCTACGTAGAATAGTATTTGGTTGAGCTTGTGGCTGGAATCTTTTGGAAGGTTCCCAGAAAATGTATTGCGAAATAGTAAAACTAGTGCTTAACGACGAAACTGTAGCAAGTCTGTTAGTCGATTCAAAACAAAGTACAAGTCAGCACACAAGATTCTATTGATTGATAGTCGAGCTTTATAGTTAAACGAAATCAATTAAAAATTGCGTTATATATTATCAAAGTCATATTGGCAGTTGTTTATGACACAAGAGGTTGATCTCACTGCAGATCAAATTGTCAGCCGAAATTAACTAGCCGGTGCCTCATTTGCATATTTCAACTGAGCAAGATTGAACGTCGTAGCTGCTACTATGTAAACACATACATACATTTTCACGCGGGCTTGTAAAATTTCTAAACCCCCTCGTATATTTAGCGTGCGATCAAGAAGTGACTGAACAGGTTTGACATATAACGGAGAAATCAGGATTCACAGAATAATGTATAATAACCGGCTACGCTGAGGCGTAGCCGGAAAAATGCAAATGTGTTAAAGACTGTACAACTCTTCTCATAAATAACGCTCATCAGAGAAGATGTTGTGTAACTAATTCAAATACTCCATTACAGTTTGTCTTTCAGTTGGACCTGTCTATGTTGGGATTGGCCCAAACACTTGCACTGTTTGTGGAATACTTTTGTGAGTCTAAGTTCATGAAAAACGCATGCTTCGATTTGGCTTCGCTATTTCAATGAAACAGTAACGACATGATTGTCTTAATTTGGCATTATCGTTTACTCGTATCAGTAACTGTGTTTTGGTGTTGAAATAAAAAGGTTGGGTTTGACTTGGTAAAACTCTGAATTGGCTCAATAAACTATGACTGAATGTTCACTATGCTCCACTGTTAAAATTAAATACAAAAACCCACACATACATGAAAGGTATTATATAATCGTGCATTTGTATATAGACCACTAGCTAAATTGTGCAGTGTTGGTAGCGATGGTTCTGTTTTAACCCTTTCTTGGCAAAATTTGCCTGTAGTCAGCGGTCAGAAACAAAATTTTGCTGCTGTAATTTTTGACTAGGAATACCCAGTTAAATGGGATTACCACCAATCGATAGAGAATTAATGCCTCGTCATTTCAAAACTCGTATTTAAACTAAAGTCTCCGACGCACCTAAAACAGGTAGGTACCTAAAATACCTAGCAGTTAAATGGGGGTAAGTCGAATTTTCTCGAAACTATCACTACTGAAAATCCACTAATTTAATTCTTGGAGCAAGCTATGCATCTGAGACGGCATTAAATCAATTAGTGAGACAGCTCCTTTCTTACCCTGGAGCGGTATCTCTGCCAATTAGTTCCCGTCGTTGCTTGAGCTAGATTTAAACCACTGATCAGAATTTGAAAAATTCTCAAAGAAATCTAACTGGGACTTAGTTTGATTAGCTATTGTTGAAAGAAGCTTCCAAACGGAGACTGCCAAAAGAGGACCAGCTGTTCTGCGACCAATGATCAATGCTTTGGTCGTTTTAACAAGATTTCATATAATAATAAATAAGTCCTTTATGTAATCCTTGGTTATAAATGTTAACAAACTTTTATTTGAGTATCGCTCACAATAAGGTGGCTGAGACAAGATGAGACAGCTGCCATCAAGGTTTTAAGCACGCGCAGAAATTGTTTTCATACATGCTTTAATAGGCAACAAGATGAAAGGTATCAGATAAAAGAACATAAGGCGATTTAAAATGATGTGTTTATATCTTTTCTGTACGTGGTTCCACTAACGAATAAAAGTTGCCACGACAAAGGTGTGGTTGCAAGACTTTGCTTCTCAGGAGCGTCGCTCACAACGCAAGAATTGAAGAGTTTCTGTCACTAAACAACATCGTTACATACAATCAACTTTGTGGCAATGTCTGTTAACGCAAATGAAATGCCTTTTGTTATTGGAACATCCAACAATTTCTGTTATTGACGAGGAAACCCGTCTTGTTTTTTATTTGAAGGTTGGTGTTTGATCTGTAATTTAATTAGATCGAGTTTTTCATTATTTTGTTTGAAAGAGTTTTCTACACAGCTGAGCAACAGAAGTGTCCCTTTGCCCACACGCCATCCATGTTATGACAGAAAACGTCAGTAGTACTACAAGTTATATAATATGCAATCTCAACTCTGCAGTAGCTGGTTCAACTGTAAAACCAATTGAAACTGATCTGACCATTCAGGGGTTGGTTCGTCAAGATATTAAAACAATACCACCACTAAATTTCACATACCCAATAACCCTTGAACGCAAAATATCAGCATCCTAAAAGTGTCAGCAGCTCTAAAGATCTCTCAGCATCTGCAAAAATCTCCAGTAGCTGGCACCAGGATCTGGGTCAACTCTGAACTAGTTGAACCAAATGCGAAATGATAAGGTTGTTAAATGCTTGATTTGCAAAACTTAACTTTTAACTGTGTTAACCGTGATCCCCCGTGACCTTAATGTGCCGAGCATTTGACACGCCATTTACACTAAGGAAGAGTTACTCAAGAAATAAATATTTAATCATATTCTGGATCAGGATTTAAACTGTGAAATTCTTGCTAATTTTTCAAAATTATTACTATCTCCAGTCAACCGTAATGGCGAAAATGTTTGCTGGAGAGATACAGGTTTCCCATGTTGCTGCTAAATAGCAAGAAATCAATCAAATTAAAAAGTTCTCTAAACAATTTGCAAAGTTCAGCGAGAGGAAACACGAAAGCATTTTAAGATTCTTAAATATTTACGTTTAGTTTCATCAAGTTCATGTAATACAGTTAACAAAACAACAGTACTCATCCCAGATCATGTATAATTCAACCGATTCAATTTAAAAATTGATGTCTTACATCAAATTTAAAGACTGTAGATGTATTTCGTAAGAAAAAGTTAAGCAAGTGATTAGCAGATGCGACAGTTCTTGCAATCACATGATAATGGCATAAAATTCTGGATGCATGATTGGTTCAAATACAAAATGCAGCATTTTCATTGGCTATTTCTTGGAAATGCTAACCATTTGCTAAGCAACTGCTAAACTGATGATCTGTTAATCAATTGCTAATCAGATGTGATGCAACGGAGTTGGTGCTGAGCAAATGCTCAAGATTAGCACTTGTTTAGCTGATCCTTTGGTCTTTGGATTAGCATATGCTTAGCAAATAATTAATCACATCTGGTGCAAACGGCCGTAAGAGCATTCAAGACACCGCTGCGCTGCATAAGCATGACGATGGAGAACATGAAATCTAAAAATTGCTGAATTTTTATTTATGATAAACTAAGCAATGCTCAATTAAGCAATGTAAATAGCTGAATTGGCAGTCTGTGCAGAATTTGAATATTGTGCTGTTATTGTAATAATTTATCATAGAAAATCTCGTCAACAAACATGCCTTCAAGATTGCTGCATAATTAATGTATGACTTCGCCAACTCCTGAACACACTACGTCGTATTTACTCGCAACTATAAATGACTACGAATAAAACAGCAGAAATTCAATTGAAGATGAAATCCAGTATGAAAATGTTTTGTTTTTTGAAAAATCCAGTATGAAAAAATTTGGAAGATTCGATTGCAGTAATATTGTGAATCCACCTGTTTAGTCTTGTCTTTCAGTTTGGGCAATTTTTTCTCCTTTCTAGTCTGTTTACTCTAAAACTAATTGATTGTGTTTCCCTCTTGCATAGTAAAAATGTTACGTCCTTCCCTTCAGTAGGATAATCTTTTGCTACCTCAAAATCTTCTTCCTAGCATGGACGGCAACCTTTTGAATGATGGACCAAATTCTTCCAAATCGCCGGACACTATGCACTATACACTGATAGAAAACACAGAAAATCCTCAAAATCAAAGGAAATGGGGCAAAACTGCAAATTTTTGTTTTAGAATTTCTCAATTAGTTAACTCGCAGTCACTTTTATCCAAATTCGTAGTTTTGCAAAATTTTGCAGAAGTAAGTTAGAAAGCTTCATTTTTGCAGAAATACGTAACAGCAGTCTAACCGTATATGCTATCGATTCTTTCATGCCATTTTAAAAGAATTAATGAAAACTTGAAGATGCTGTACTCTTGCGCAGATTGCAAGGCAATAACACCAGAGAGTCCCAGTTAGGTGGTGATTCCTTTTGGATTCGCCTACAATCGCCTACATTCGCCTACAATGGAGCTGTATATTTCAGATACTATGATAATTCATGAAAATGGAAAAGTCTGTGAAATGAAGGTATACTCTGATAAAATCTACGGAAAACCTGAGCAAACGTTAACTTCACGACGGAAGACTATTAGGTAGTTTATTTGCCGTCCGCACAGCTAGCTAAGGCAGCTTCGAGCACAAAAACCCTATTCTGACTGAAGTGGCGGATGAGATCTGTAGGAATAACAATGACTTATTTCCAGTTATTTCTTTTTCCAATCATATGGCGACACTGTTTGGTTTTATTTGCACCCCAGGTGAAATATATTTTGGCTGTAAAGGTTAAATCCATAATTTTTCATTTTAACTCCGCCCCACCACCAAAATGACGAATTTTGGCGACCCCCCCCCAGATTTTCAGATTTTTGCTACCCCTCCCCAGATTTTTGCCCAAAAAGTGGCCAAAAATGGCATACAATCGAAAATTTAGGGGGGGGTCCCCCCACCCTCCGTCGGAACCCCCCCCCCCAGATTTTTTGCCCACCCACACCTATGGTCGCAGGGGGGTGAGGGGGGGATGGGGCGAGGTGCCGCCCCACCACCAACATGACGAATTTTGGACACGCCCCCCCAGATTTTCAGATTTTTGCCCAAAAAGTGGCCAAAATTGGCATAAAATCGAAAATTTAGGTGGGGGTCCCCATCCCCAACCCTCCGTCCGGAACCCCCCCCCCCCCAGATTTTTTGCCCAGCCACACCTATGGGGCGGGGGGGGGACAGGCATCCCCCCCAGAAGTTTTTTTGAAAAATTTTCAAAAATGTAACCCCTCCCCCAACTTTTGGCAAATTTTAGGGGGGGTACCCCCAATTTCCGAGTTTACCCCCCCACCCCATGTTAAAAATGGTTAGTGTACCATAGAAACCTGTTTGAGTTAAAAAAGTGGTGGGGGGGGGAGTAGAAGATCCAGTCCAAATGTGGCTCGGGGACCCCGGGGGGAAAAGAGAAAAAGGGAAAAGGGACCAACTAATCCCGTGAGAAAAGATGGAGAATAAAGCATTTGGGGGGGGGGGGGACCCCCCCAGTTGAAGAATGTACCTAAGTTTTTTTAGCTCAAAATGCTCCTTTTTCGATGTACAGTACATTAAAAGTATAAAATAGGGAGAGAAAGAAATAGTTTTTTTTTTTTTTTTTTTTTTAGGGAGGGAGGGGGCTCAGAAGCTTCTGCCAACAGTTTTCGTATGCGAAAACAGTGCAAATGTTTAAGAAAATTGACAAATTTGTGCTTAAAATATGCTTTTAAATCATCCCGATTCTGGTTTCAGAAGCTGCATATAATTGCGTATAACCTTTTAATTGCTCGTATGAAAGGTATATAACCATTCTTTAGCTGTTTATTTACAAACCGGAAGCTGATTTACATCCACTTTTTCGAATTTTTTAAAAATTTTCAGAAATTGCAAAAAGTTTTTTTCAAAAATTTTGCATTTTTTACTTGGTTTGGGACCCAGTTGGGGGGGGGGGGGGGAGCGGGAGAAAGGGAAGGACAAACGGGGGGTTTGAGCTCGGCTTCGGGGGGGGGGGGGGGGGGGGGGGGGGGGGGGGGGGGGGGGGGGGGGGGGCGGGGGGGGGGGGGGGGGGGGAGTAGCTGAGGCCGGGTAGGGGGGAGGGGGGTCTGGCCTCTCCGTGAAGATGGGGGCGGGATCTCACAGGGGGTACAACCAGGAGAGAAAGGAAGAAAGAAAACCGGGGAAACTGTAGCCTGGTTCACCTCCCAACGATTTTTGGATCCAAAAAGTTAGCTAAATTTGGTCGAAATATGGTCATCTTTTGAAAAATTTTTCTAAAGTTTTGACCTAAAATCGCTTTAAAACGGTGCAAAAACACCTAAAACGTTAAGAACAAGCCGGGAGGGGGAAGGGAGGGGGGGGGGGGGGAAGAGGGGTTGTTTTGATGAAAAAAGGGCTAAATTACAGAAAATGTTGCATTTTTTGGCCATTTTTCGAAATTTCTGAGGTCCGAATTCTAGGGGGGGGGGGGTTGGGGGGGTACCGGGTACCCCCATCTACATTTCGGAGGTCGGCCAAGATTTCCCCCCCAGAAAAGCAGGAAATAGGGTATAGTGACAGGTACACGTAAGGACGCTAGAGGGGGGGCCCAAATTTTGGGTTTTTTGCCCCCCCCCCCCCCCAGACGCGCGCGAGGGGAAAAAGGCAAAAAGGGAAGCCAAATTGCAAAATTTTTCAAAAATGTTCAAATTTTTCGTTTAAAGTGTTCACTAGTGGTAAATAAGTTTAAGTGGATGAAATATTGATATTTTGTAGAGAAAAGGGAAAAGTTTTGAGTAAAAGAAATGTTAAAATTAGTATGGGGGAGGGGGAATGGATTTGGTATAAAATAGGATGGGGGGGGTGGGCATAGGTGTACCCGGCGACAGGTTACCCCATGTGAGACCCACCCACGAGAAGGCCAGACCACCCACCATACCATACCCAACCTCGACTCACAGGAAGAACTTGTGCGGGTAAAATCGTTGTAAATTGCTGTGCAAGGTACAACGATTTTACCATGGTTTTACAACAGATTTATAATGGAATTTTAATATTTTTTGATGGATTTACAATGTTTATATCCTTTTTTACAATAAGAGGGGGGGGGAGTGAAAGATAAAAAAAAAAATATTTGGGAAAAATTGTGAAATATAAAAATGTAAGGGGGGGGTGGGGGGGGGGGGGGGGGGGGGGGCCCCCGGCTATGGTTAACGATTATATATACAATGATTTTACTACGAATTTTATGCGTATTTACAACAATTTTACCACGTTGTAAAACTGTTAAAAATCTATTGTAAAATCGTTGTAAATGCAATTGGATCAATTTACAATGTTTTTACAACTTTTACAACGAATTTACAACGTCTTTATAACGATTTTACCATGTGGTAAATTTGTTGTAAAATCGTGGTAAATGTTTACAACTTCTTTACAACGATTTTACAACGAATTTGCAACGTGGTAAATATGTTATAAAATTGTTGAAAATTATTTTGGAGCATTGTAAAAACGTTGTAAACATTTACCATGATTTTACAACAAGTTTACCACATGGTAAAATCGTTATAAAGACGTTGTAAATTCGTTGTAAAACATTGTAAATCGATCCAATTGCATTTACAACGATTTTACAACGGATTTTTAACAATTTTACAACGTGGTAAAATTGTTGTAAATACGTATAAAAGTTGTAGTAAAACCATTGTATAATCGTTATAACCTTATTGTAAAAACGGATATAAACATTGTAAATCCATTAAAAATATTAAAATTCCATTATAAATCTATTGTAATACCGTGGTAAAATCGTTATACCTTGCACAGCAATTTACAACGATTTTACCCAAAAAGTTCTTCCAGTTACTACTCCCCCCCAAGCCGAGCTAAAACCCCCCCTCCCCCCTAAAATTCTAAAATTGGGTCAAAACCAAGTCAAAAATGCAAAATTTTTGAAAAACTAGCAATTTCTGAAAATTTTTGAAACAAATAAGAAAACGTGGCTATAAACAGCTAAAGATTGCTATTTATAGCAATTAAAAGGTAATATCCGCAATTATAAACGACAATCTGGGTAAATTTAAAGCTTATTTCAGCACAATTTTGTCGATTTTCAAGCCTTATTTTCAGTTTCCTTTGACCAAATTTACCCCCCCCCCCCAGATTTTTTGACTTACCCTCCCTCAACTTTTGGCTACCCCCCCCCGACCCCCCCAACGATTTTTGTGCCCAAAAAGTTAGCTAAATTTGGTCAAAAAATAGTAATTTTTTGAAATTTTTTCTAAAATTTTGACATAAAATCGCTTTAAAACGGTGCAAAAACGCCTAAAACGTTAAGAACAAGCCTTATTTTGATGCAAAAAGGGCTAAATTACAGAAAATTTTGCATTTTTTGGCCATTTTTCGAAGTTTCTGAGGTCCGAATTCTGGGGGAGGGTTGGGGGTGGGGTACGCCCCATCACATTTCGGAGGTCAGCCAAGATTTACCCCCCCCCCAGACCCAAAGTTCCATGGAAACTATGGTAAGGGGGTGGGGGGGAAGCGGGGAACCCCTCCCCCCAAATGGAAAAGTGCCGACCCCACCCTCGAACTTTTGGAGACAGACCCCACCCCCAAATAGCCAAATCCCAGACCCCACCCACCCAAATTTGGCAGACCCCCCACCCTCAAAATTTTGAAAATTTTGCCTCAAAATTAGTGAAAATTCGAAATTTTTTGGAAAAATTCGAAATATATATATATATATATATATTTGCAAAAAATCCAAGTTTTTCGAATCAATGAGCAAAAATGAGGAAATATATATTGTTGATTTTCAGTTGAAAATAACGTTTTTTACAAATTTGCGAATTTTTTCTAAATTTTTGACCAAAAAATTTTTCTTACCCCCCCCCCCCCCCC